>CM031937.1:14495572-14616860 GCA_018703725.1 Brassica juncea
CGCCAGGCCAGCTCGCGTGTCGCGTGCCGCCGGCGCCGTGTCCCGCGTCCGCCGATGCTGCTGTTGCTCGCCTTCGTTGATCCCGGGGCTCCACGGACTCAAAGATCGAGTTACGAAAACTCAGGCAAAGATGCATGGTACTGAGACAGGACCGGTCTCGTCCTATGACGGGACAGAGAGATCCTTCTCATGGGCGAGGTGGTCGAGACAGTGACATTGTTTTCTTCGTAAAATCTCAACGGAAGCTCCGATTGAGACGAAACGAAAACCATCTTGACCTAGACTCAAAGGAGAGCAAGTGAGGTTTCCACAGGCGAGTGGCCATGGGCGAGGTGACCTTGGTGATGGTTGTTCTCGTCCACGGGCGAGGTGGCCGGGAGAGTGATTTTGTTCCCTTCGTAAAATCTCAACGGAAACTCCGATTGAGACGAAACGAAAGCCGCTTTGATCTAAACTCAAAGGATAACGAAGGTGAGTTCGCCCTGTGGCGAGGTAGCCATGTCGGAGGGTGAGGTGGCCTCGGTAATGTTTGTCCTTGCCCACGGCGAGGTTGGCCAGGACAGTGACTTTGTTCTCTTCGTAAAATTTCAACGGAAACTTCGATTTGAGATGAAACGAAAGCCATTTTTAACCTAGACACAAAGGAGAACAAAGTGGGATCCTACTAAGGCAGACTGGGAAGACTGATCTTACCCTATGGTAAGTCGTCCTAGTAAGATTAAGCTTCGACCTCCTTTCGTTTTCCCGTTTATTCCTCGAGAGTTGTTTGTAAGAAGTACGGCAGTGGGAATCGGTGAACCGATTTGCCGTGCTTCTGTTCCTGCGAGTAATATAGGGGTTTCCCCAAGGTTTCAAGGAGAATAAGTTTTATTTTTCCGAGAGGTTCTCGAAAGAAACGTTTTTTCGTAGAAACCTTGCTCGTTGCGATTTCTCTAACTTGGTAACAAGACGAATTTTTGGGGTTTGATAGATTTTATCGTTGCCCTTTCTGTTTAGATAGAGAAATTGCGAGCTCGTTTTCGTGCTCTTCCTGTGGCGGAAAGCCGCGGCTAGGTTTTTGATTTGCTCGAGCACCGTGGCGTTTGCGTAAGCGTTGGCCGTAGGAACAGTCGCTGCTGGAGTTGTTTTACCATCGTCGACGCAAACTGCAACTTTTTCTTTCATATTTCCGGACATCGGTTCGATCAAGCGCTTTGCGGCCGTATGAGTAAGAGTAATCCGTCCCCCCCCTCCTTCTAGCGCCAAACTGTGGGAACCGAAATTCACACCGTCAATTTTAATGAATAAGATTGCGGAGGAAAGTCAAGTTAACCCGACTTTCCTTGAAGGTCCGGATTCTCTGCGACAGCCAACGACAAGTGACCGAATAAATGCGGAAAAAGATTTGTTAAGTTTTGGGACTGGACCTTAAGAAAGGCTGCCTACGTACCCCTTTCGAGGATCAAGTCGGACGTAGTTCAGTTAGAAAGAATTGAACAAGAGATCGAACCGTCTGGGCGGGTTCGTCTAGTATGAGCGTTTGTCATAGAAACAGGCATGTCGAAGATAATGCCTAGGGTTTCTATGTGCGGAGCTCTTAGGTAAAAGAATTGTCCGATCCTTCCGAGAGGAGCGGAGATTTGCGAGCAGGAGGCGGCCAGACGTTCTAGGGCCTGGTTCGTCTAGTATGAGCGTTGGTCATAGAAGCGGGCATGTCGAAGGTAATGCCTAGGGTTTCTATGTGCGGAGCTCTGAGTAAAAGTATAGCTAGATCATTCCGAGAGGAACGTGGGTCTGCGGAGAAGATAAAACTAGAACAAGAGGCGGCCAGACGTTCTGAGTCCTGCCTCGCTGGCCTAACCGCCTAAGTTCTAAGTTCTCTAAGCTAGCAGGATGCTCTAAGTCTCCAATCTAGGATTTTCGGATCTTCTTCTCTTCTGCCCTTGCTCTCCTTATATATCCACTCCAAGGTCGGTTTGCCTTAGGATGATGGACCTCGCCTTTGGGCCCAAGCTTATCTCTTCAGGAAGTATTCCATTTTCGTCGATCTTTGTAATTATCCTCGAGTTTTCGGTGACTTGATGTTTATCCGATGTTCGGGATATCGGACAAACCGTCATAGCCTGATTGGGCCTGAATTCCTAAATTCGTAAGTTAGTCCGTGGACTTATCTTAAGTCGTTAAACGTTTTAAACGATTTCTCGGAAAGACTATCTTTCTCGTAAATAAACCGTATAACCTAAAGGATCGATGTTCAAGTTAATCGACCTTGTTTTATACGATATCTTCTACGAGAAATCCAATCCTTCTAGTTTTTGTCGTAAAACATCGAGGACGATTCCAATCGAGTCGTAGGATGTTTATTCCGTAGCCGTGATCGTCCCAAACTCATGATGATTGATCCAAACAAGCCAAGATGGGATCAGACCGAACACGATGGGACCGAGACCAGGACGAGGGCCGTCGACCGGCCGCCGGGGTGCCGCGGCGCCAGGCCAGCCGCGCGACGGGTGCCGCCGGCGCCAGGCCGGGTGCCGCCGGGCCAGGCAAGCCCGCGCGACGGGTGCCGCCGGCGCCAGGCCGGGTGCCGCCGGCGCCAGGCCAGGTGCCGCCGGCGCCAGGCCAGCCCGTGCGATGGGTGCCGCCGGCGCCAGGCCAGCCCGTGCGACGGGTGCCGCCGGCACCAGGCCGGGTGCCGCCGGCGCCAGGCCGGCCCGCGTCACGGGTGCCGCCGGCGCCAGGCCAGCCCGGGTGACGGGTGCTGCCGGCGCCAGGCCGGGTGCCGCCGGGCCAGGCCAGCCCGTGCGACGGGTGCCGCCGCGCCAGGCCGGGTGCCGCCGGGCCAGGCCAGCCCGTGCGACGGGTGCCGCCGGCGCCAGGCCAGCCCGGGTGACGGGTGCCGCCGGCGCCAGGCCGGGTGCCGCCGGCGCCAGGCCAGCCCGTGCGACGGGTGCGCCGGCGCCAGGCCGGGTGCCGCCGGCGCCAGGCCGGCCCGCGTCACGGGTGCCGCCGGCGCCAGGCCAGCCCGCGTGTCGGGTTGCCGCCGGCGCCAGTCCGGCCTGCGTAGCGCGTGCCGCCGGCGCCAGGCCGGGGTGCCGCCGGCGCCAGGCTGTAGATCTCGGCGAGGGCTTCGATTTGATATCTTGATCGTTTTCTGGTTCCTCACGGTTTGAGAGAACGACCTCTTCGAAGTTTCGAGGCAGATTCTTTTATGTTTAGGGTTTTTGTGGTGATCGAATCTTGATGTCCTTGGGCGAGCGGACCGATCTTTCCGGGGACTCTCGTCCGCGCACGCCCGTAGTCTTCCAATCTCACAGAGAGTGGATATTCTAATTTGAGAAAATCTCGTATAACTCCTTTTAGAAATTATCCGAGACTTTTTTGTTTCAAGAAATACTTTCTAGAGACTTTCAGTCATTGATTTCGTCGCGACCGATTTTGACACCAACATAGCTCTCTTGGGAGGAGCCTGCTTGTTAGCACCATCAGTTACACTGTCCCCAACAGCTGATCTCTTTCCATCCTCTTGGCTTGCTTGTGAGCACCATCAGCCACACCCTTATCAGCAACAACTCTCTTCCCATCTTTCTTGGCTTGTGCTTTCTTCCTTAGCATTGCCAAAGCTTGCTGGCGGCGCTCCTCTTCTGAACCAGGCTGTGAACCCAAAGATTTCCCAAACTGAGCAGTGTGTCTTGCTGCACGCTCTTGCTTCTCAAACGGACCAGACCACCTTGACTTAAGCTTCCCTGGAAATAACTTCAGTCTAGAGTTGTAGAGAAGAACTTGATCTCCAGCCTTGAACTCTCTCTTGAGGATGTGCCTGTCATGGAAGGCCTTAGTCTTTTCCTTGTAAATCCTTGAATTCTCAAAGGCATCCATCCTTATCTCATCCAGTTCATTGAGTTGAAGAAGTCTCTTCTCCTTTGCATTCTTGATGTCAAAGTTTAGAAGCTTCACAGCCCACAATGCCTTGTCTTCAAGCTCAACTAGCAAATGGCAAGATTTCCCATAGACAAGGTTGAAAGGAGTAGTGCCCAGAGGAGTCTTAAAGGCTGTTCTATATGCCCAAAGAGCATCATTAAGCTTGTCTGACCAATCCTTCCTTTTTGTTCCCACAACCTTCTCCAAGATGCCTTTGATTTGCTTGTTGGAGACCTCCACTTGGCCACTTGTTTGAGGGTGATAGGTGTTTGAGTGTAAACTGGTTCAAGAACAATACAAAGAGAGAAGCGGGGCGAACAAAGACGTTTTATAGATCTGAGATATGTGATTACAAATGGATGAAAAGAGTGACTAAACAGTCGGAGAAGTACAAGGCGGCGAGTATCTATGAACATATCGAAACCCTAGATCTAGCCGCTCAAGTTAGTATGTAAAAGTCTGGATCCCCACCTCAATGCTGTCTTCCCTCCTTTTCTAGGCTGTCATGTTGTTCGCCCTAACTCGTCTTGAGTCTCGTTGGGTTTTCCTCCTAAACGGGCTTAGAATTGGCCTATTAGACGTCTTTGCCAGTCGGTTCCAAACGAGCCACTCTAGCCACGTGGCTAAAGATGTTCCGAAGCCGAGCCGTTCCTTTCTCTTTTAGGGGTCGCGTAAGCCGTCTTAGCGAGTTAGGTTTCCTCATTTGATGGGCCTTGCAGGGAGGGTACAACCCATCTCCCACAATAAGTCCCCCAGTTTACTTGCGAGTCACCCATGACTCTAAGTAAATTTATAACCAGGTTTAGTCAAATGATGGAACCTAAACGGCCGCGTCTGTTCTGTTTGTGGCGAACACGTTTAGCTCATCGCCAGAGCGTGTCTAGTCGTGAGACTAGGGTGCCGGTTCGTAGGCTAAGGCGAGGGTTTATAGGAGCTTGCTCAATCGCCCGCCAGGACGTGATCAGTCGTTCGATTCGGACGTTGGTCTTCGAGAACTTATCAGGTCTCTCCTGGGGGCATGTCTATCCGGCCATATAACAAGTCTATTCCAGGAGCGCGTTTAGCCGCCATGATAAGGCATTGATCTTCAGTAGCGAGTTTAGTCGGTCGCTCGGGCGGGCATAGCCGTGCGGGTCGGGAAGGTGAACCGGTTTGATTTGAATCAGAATCTTGGTTTGACGATAACCGGATTCTAGTTGAGGCGAGAAGGTGAACCACCGCAAAGAAGCCCAATTAGGCCCTTTTAAGTGTAATTAATGCGCTGGGAAGCGTGCCTTAATCTTTGCTATAAATAGGCGGTTTCCCATCACTTCCGTTCATTCTTCTCCGCATCTCAGGTATCTCTCTTCTCTCCCTTCTCTCTACTTTCTCTCTCTAGATCTGTGATTAGGTAGCCGGAATCCTTAGATATTTGGTTAGCCGTCTTTTGTGTTATGTCGCCGGGGAATCGATTGTCCCGAGAGGAGAAAGGGAAAGCCGTCGCAGTCCCTTCCAGTCCGGCTGAGGACATCACGGGGTCGTGTGAGTCCGCTCGACGACTTTAGTCTTATTCACCGCGACGCGATGCGAGATACTGTGAATCTCGATATGTCACAGCGCCTCTTGGTTGCTGATGCGCATCGATTGCTTCGAGAAGGCGGGTCAGTCTCCGATGATGAGAGTGAAACGGACCGTTCTAGTCCCGCGGCTAGTCGGTCTAACTGAGAGAGCGATGAGGACGGCTCTAGTAGCGCGGGTAACCGGTCTGTTGGTGAGGAGAGCGATGATTCCGACTCTTACGTCCCAAGCCAACAAGAGCTATGGGAGAGGCACAGGCGCGTTCGATTCGATCAGATCGACTGTAGGCCGACTGTCTATCATCCTGGCGGGATCTTCGAAGAGTTGCCCGCGCTCCCTGCAGAGCTTCTACGGGATCCGTGGATGGAGGGTCAGCGTTGGGGGAACGTGTTCAGGACATGCTCCACTCACAGTTCCGTGAGAGGTCTCTTACGGCGCTACAGGGGGGCCGGCGTGACCTACATCATCCCGTCCGACGAACAGAGGCCTTGGTCCCCTCCGGTCGGCTACCAGTGCTTGTACGAGTCATACTTTGAGGATGACGCTAAACTGTGGTTCCCGATTCCTCGGCTAATCACGTCGTACGTCAGGAGACGTGGGATCGCGATTAGTCAGCTGAAGATCGGCTCGATACGTAACGCGGTAATGTTGTTGGTAATGGGAGCGAATACCGACGTCTCAATGTCAGTGAGAGTTTTCGAGGAGCTGACGACCACCAAAGCTGAGCCGAACGGTTTGTTCTCGGTGAAGATGCGCCCCAGTTATAACGTTCTGACTGGGGATCCGAGGAAGACGAAGAACTGGCAGCGTCCATATTTCTACGTCAAGGCGGACGAACATGCCTTCGCCGAGTCGCTGGAAGACGATTTTCCTGTGTTGTGGACTAAAAATATTGGTAGAGAACGATAGCCGCCACCTTGCTACCTTTGTCGTCTTCTGACCGTTTTTTTTTGTTTTTGGCAGGTCGCCATCCGAACACAATCGCATACCCGGAGAACTTTTTTGAGAGCGCGCAGATCATAGCCACACACAGTCATCTTCGTTGGCCTGACTTGAGTAGTGAGTGGATACGTCGGCAGCAGGCTCGAATTGCTAGAGGTACTTCCTTACCCGTCACTTTGAATATTCAAGTGTTTTAACGTACTGATCGGCCTCTCGTGTTACGCACACAGTCGATTGGGAGTCGAGGCAACCGCTGATACTCGGCCCAAGGAAATCCCGGTTGAACCTTTTCACGCGAAAGCAGCAGAAGATTCTTAAAAAAGCACGTGAGATGGACGGGACCCCCGGATCTGAGTGCTTTGCTCAAGGGGAAGCTTCAGCTCCTAAAGAAGTCGACTACCGAGGCTACGTCGACTAACCCGACCGGCGGTAGCATCTCTCAAGAATTCGATCGTTCCTGCCCGATCGACCAAACTGTTGATCCTGATCTTCCGGGTCCCAATCCGAAGAAGAAATCTCACAAGAAGAAGAAGAGTACGGAGACCCCTTCAAATGGAGACGCTGCTTCCGGGGGAAAGGTTTCCGCCTTTAAAGGGTCCACGAATGATTCTTCTTTAAAGAAGAAGAAGACGAAGAAAACGAAGAGGTCGCGCGAGGAACACGGTGGCCACGAGGGTCCCGACAATGCCTTATCTAAAGAAGTTTCGGAAGAAAACCCGAAAAAGAAGAAGAAGTCTAAGAAGGAGGGGCCCTCCAAGAAAGCGCAGCAATCCCCAGGTCTCGAGGAGGCACCCGTCGCGCAGGGGTCTCCTCGTGTTGGAGAGGAGGTCGTGGAGCGCGACTCGCAGGAGAAGGCATCCTCCGAGGGCGCTCTAGTAAGAATGGAGTCGCCTGGCGGACCTCGCGTCCTTCTTGTCAAAGATCAAGGGACTGTCCCCCCACGTGTCAGCTCGTCTGAAGGATCCCTTGGGAAGAGACCGAGAATCGACTTCTCCGATCATGTGGAGTTCATATATCACGAGCAGACCCCGCTGGTGTGCAACCCCGGTCAGTGTGCCGAGCTTTCTCGCTAAATCCGAGGTAGCCCTAGGGAGATGCCTTTCGTTGGGGATCTCTTCTTCAAAGATGACTATATCGACGTCGCACTGGCGAGCAGGCAGGTATGCTTCTAACCTTTGTACTTTGGACGCGTTTAGCCGTCCTTCCTTTTCCTTTGAATTAACATATTGGCCTTGTTGTTTTTTTTTTGCTAGGCCGATGGATGCATGAACGTCCTTGTGGAGAAATACGATACTGCGTTAAAGCAGACGATGACCGAGCTAGGCGCCTCGGCGAAGCTCGCAAAGGTAAGGCTCGGGGTGATCGAGAGGCTCAGAGCCGACCAGGAACGGATCGGCAAGAAGACCCTCGAGGAGAAGGAAGCTCTCAAAGTGAAGTTCGAGGGCCTGGAGGCTGCACTCAGGGCTGATCACGCGGCTAAGAAGGAGCTCGCGCGTGAAAAGGCGGCCTTGGAGAAGGCGAACGCCCAACTGGAGAAGGAGAAGGCTGAGCTCCAGGCGGAAAGGGACGCTGTCTGATGTCTTGCATATTTACATGTTTTTAGTTATCATATCTTATGCATTTTTTGCTCATTTAGATTAGGCTTTAGGCATCTTTAGGCTCATTTTGCATTCATAAGTCCCTATTAGGTGTTGGAGCACACTTTGGAGATATTGAAGATGTTTGGGAGTTTGGTGATGAAAAAGAGAGGTTTAAAGATAAACATGGACAAAGGCCTTAGAAGTATCTTCTGATGTTTATATTTGGTGGAGACATGGCTTTCTGAGTTAACTTTCCAATGAAAGTGGTTTCAAGACATTTGGAGCAATATTGAAGGAGTTATGATCCATTGAGTTGAAGCATGTCAAGCCACCCGGTTGAAGACACCCGAGGCCAACCATCAAACCTTGCTTGGACGAGCTCAGGACGCGGCCAGGACGACCCGGGGACAATCACCCGCACGTCCTGATTGTGCTGGAAGCTTAGGACGGACGCGGACAGTTCAACCCGACCTAGACGACCCGCACGTCCTGCTGAAGAGACGAGCTCCGGACGCGGTCAGCACCACCCGAGGATGAAGCCGCGTATGAGGATGGACGCTGGACGTCCCACCCGGTCACACACACCCGCGCATGGAGTCACCCGGGCAGGCACACAAGGCCTGAAGGACCCGCACGTCCTGATGGTGCTGACGCCAAGACACACGCGGTCCAGATCACTCGGACGCCCCATCCGGCCATTCCAGCCCGCGTACCAGCAGACACCCGACTTCCCTCACCCGGCCACTTCTACCCGCACGGGTTGGACTGAAGAGATGAGCTCAGGACGCGACCTCCCTCACCCGGCCAAGAAGACCCGCACGGCCTGATGGCCTGTTGGACGACAGACGCAAGTTCATACCCGGCCAGCCATACCCGGCCTAGAAGAAGGTCATCCGACCAGGGTATCCGAGCTTCTTCCTTTTGGAGCATTCTGATTGGTTTAGACCTTTAATCTTCTAAGGGCTTTTTAGTCATTTTTATTCTATGTGTTTAGGGTTTTTAAGCCCACTATAAATACTCTCATAAACTCAAGTTTGAGACTTATGTTATTTATGATCTAAGAACAAAAACCTTTGAGTAAAGCTTCATCTTTGATTTATTAATCTCTTCTCATCTTGTGTTCTTGATTGTTTATCTCATCTCCTTTCTTTCTCTATATGTTTATGCTTGAATCTCTCATGGGTTTAAGAATAAGCATGTGGATTAGTGAGTAGATTCTTCTAAGATCCATGGGTTAGGGTGATAGAGAGTGATTAAGTTAGATCCAAGGTGTCTAGTATTAGATCTATCATTTCCTTGCATAGATTTGGTGTTTTTAAAGCTATATTTGAGTTGGCCTCTCAAACATAGAGCTATAGGCATTTCATGCCCGGAAGGTGTTCTATGAAATGCCTGAACCAACTCATCTATGCTTTTAGCTTTCTTTGCCTAAGGGATTAGTTGTCTTAGAGGCTAGGATTGCTATTAGACTCATTCTCATTGTTTGCTTTGATCATTACAGCCAAAGGGATTTGGTGTACTTGGGTGATCATAGCAAAAGAGCATTCATCTAGGGATAGAGCTTGCTTAGTTTAGTTGTCTAGGCATAAGGATTAGATTGATTGAAAAGTTAGCATCTTGGATTGAAACTTAATCATTTGATATCAAGTCCCTACACCCATGGGTCTCATTCTCCTCATAAGAAAGAAAGTTTGCTTTTTGTTGTGTTTTACTTATTGTTCTAGTTTAATCATCATTCTCTCTAATGGTTGCATTTAGATTGAGCATAGGCTTGCATTCCCTCTGTTTCATTGTCACTTAGGACTGGTTCGACAATCTTATATACTACATAATTTGATTAGAATCTGAAAAGTTCTATCACCAAATTGGCGCCGTTGCCAAATTCTAAGTTGATTGTGACATTGGGATTTAGTCACTTGCTTGAGACTAAATCATTTTTCTTTTCTTGTGATATTGATTCTCCTTTTGCATTTTCCTTTGATTTTTAGGTGTATGAACACAAGAAGCAGGGGTGCAACTAACCTGGTTCCCACTGTTGAAGAGATAGCTACACTTGAGAGGGAAATAGCAAGAAGGAGAAGAGAAGAGGAGCAACAGGCTCACATTCAGAGATTGGGGTTTGAGATGGATGATCATCACCCCCAAGATGGCAATGGTCAAGGAGCTGACAACCTTAGACCACAGCGCCAGCAACAACAACACCCACAGCGGCCAGCTAGAGCCATTGGCACATATGACCGTCCTCACATTCATGGCAACAGGACGGGCATCCGTGCACCAGCTGTGGAAGCTAATAACTTTGAGATCAAGTCAGGCTTGTTGAATGTGATTGAGAACAACAAGTACCATGGCTTGGCTGTAGAAGACACATTTGATCACTTGGACAAGTTTGATAGCTATTGTGGCTTGTCCAAGACCAATGGTGTGTCAGAAGATGCCTTCAAGCTCAAGTTGTTTCCATTCTCTCTAGGAGACAAGGCACGCCAATGGGAGAAATCTCTACCTAGTGACTCCATCACTACTTGGGATGATTGTAAGAAGGCCTTCTTGGAGAAATTTTTCTCCACATCAAGGACAGCCAAGCTGAGGAATGAGATCTCTAGTTTCCAGCAGAAGAACTTGGAAAGCTTTAGTGAAGCATGGGAAAGGTTCAAGGGATATCAAGCTAAGTGCCCACACCATGGCTTCTCAAAGGAGAGTTTACTGAGCACATTCTATAGAGGTGCCCTTCCTGAGTTTAGAGCAAGATTGGATACAGCAAGCAATGGTTTCTTCCTGGGCAGGTCTGAAGAAGATGCTGAGGAGCTGGTGGACAACATGGTCAAGAGTGATTCAGTCTACAGTGGAGAACATGACAGGGCTGATAGAACAACCAGAGCTGATGACAACCAGACCAAGAAGGAAATAAAATCCTTGCAAGAGAAGATAGACTTGCTGATTGCTAACCAAGCCAAGCAGGAGCAGATTCACTTTGTGGGTGGTCCAAATCAAGAAACTCCTCCTAAGGTTAATGAAGTTGAAGGGTTAGAAGGGCAAGAAGAGCTTTGCTTCATCAACAACAATGGTTCTTGGTACAGGAAGGAGCCTAACTTTCAGTACAACAATTACCAGCAAAGGTCTTACCCCAACAACCAGCAAGGAGGTTACCCCAACAACCAGCAAGGAGGTTATCAACCAAAGCAAAACACTCAACAAGGGAGCTACCAGCCTAGGCAGAATCCTCCTCCTGGTTTTGCAAACCATGGCAATCAATCTACTCAAGCTCAAGGTAGCTCCTCCCAAGCTAAAGCTCCAGATTCATCTATGGAAGCTATGTTCAAACAATTGTTGGAAGGTCAAGCTAGAGCAGCCAAAGACATTGGCCATGAGTTCAAGACTGTTCACTCCAAGATAGACAGCAGCTACACTGAGCTAAACAACAAGATTAGAGCTTTGGAGAATCAATTTGCTTCTATGAACTCTCAGCCAAGTCGCCAACAAGGAACATTACCAGGAAAGCCAGAGCAAAACCCCAAAGAACCAATGAAGGCAATCACTTTGAGAAGTGGTAGAGAGCTACCTCCAAGAACTCTCCCCAAGGATGGTGAGAAACTAAGTGGGGGGGGGGGGGGGGGTGGCTATCAACATTGATGATGATGTTGTGATTGTGGATGAGAAAGTTGATGAGGAGATTTTAGAAAAAATTGTTGAAGCTAAGGGAAAAGGAAAGGTTGGAGAAGAGAAGCAAACACCAAAGCATGGTGAAGATACTACTCCAACAAAGGAGTCTTCTTTTGTTCCTCCTCCCTATGAACCTAAGCTACCATTTCCTGGAAGATTCAAGAGGCAACTTTTGGAGAAGTACAAAGCACTCTTTGAGAAGCAATTGAGTGAAGTTCAAGTTACAATGCCAATCATTGATGCCTTCATGCTTGTTCCTCAATACAGCAAGTTCTTGAAGGATGCTGTGGCTGCCAAGAAGAAGGAAATGGAAGGCATGATGGTTCTTACTCATGAGTGCAGTGCCATCATCCAGAGATTGACAATCCCTAAGAAGCTAGAGGATCCAGGCTGCTTTACTCTACCTTGTGCCATTGGTCCTTTAATGTTTGAGAGATGTCTATGTGATTTGGGAGCTAGTGTCAGTCTCATGCCTCTATCTGTTGCCAAGAAGCTTGGGTTTAGCCAATACAAGAAGTGCAACCTCTCTTTGGTGCTTGCTGAACGCTCAGTCAAATTCCCCATTGGTATCCTTGAAGACCTCCCTGTAATGGTGGGAAATTGTGAAATCCCCGCTGATTTTGTTGTTCTTGAGATGGATGAAGAAGCTAGAGACCCCTTGATCCTTGGAAGACCATTCTTAGCCACAGCAGGAGCCCTTATCAATGTGAAGAAAGGCAAGATTGATCTTCATTTGGGGAAAGAGCACACTCTCCATTTTGATGTCAACGAGGTAATGAAGAGGTCAACTGTGCAAGGCCAAGTGTTCTACATAGAGGAGATGGAAGCTCTTGCTGATGAGCTCCTTGAGGAATTGGCACGTGGAGAGTTGACAATAGAGGACCCTTTGCAGCATGCTTTGACAGTGGATAAAGAGGTCCAAGTGGTTGAGAACAAGGAGAGCGAGGCTATTGCAGCCATGCTGGATTCTCGAAAGAAGATTGCTGATAGAGGCCAGTATGAGGAGCTTAAACAAGAGGCATGTCAAGCTGTTTCAGCCACTCAACAAGAGAACACCAAACAAGATGATTGGAGTGAGCTCAAGGCACCAAAAGTGGAGCTAAAACCTCTTCCCCATGGTGTAAGGTACGCATTTCTAGGCCCTAATGAGACATATCCTGTCATTGTGAGTAGTGAACTTACTGAACTTGAGCTTTCTCAACTTTTAAATGCACTTAAAAGGTTTAGAAAAGCCATTGGATACTCACTAGATGATATTAAGGGGATATCACCTTCTTTGTGCATGCATAGGATACATCTAGAGGATGAATCAATGACTTCTATAGAACATCAAAGGAGGTTAAATCCTAACCTTAAAGATGTTGTAAAGAAGGAGATTCTCAAGCTCTTAGATGCTGGTGTTATCTACCCTATTTCAGATTCTAAATGGGTATCTCCTGTGCATGTAGTTCCAAAGAAGGGTGGTATCACTGTGGTTAAAAATGACAAGGATGAATTGATACCAACTAGAACCATAACTGGCCATAGGATGTGTATTGATTATAGAAAGCTCAACTCAGCATCTAGAAAAGATCACTTTCCATTGCCATTCATTGATCAAATGCTTGAGAGACTTGCAAACCATCCTTTCTATTGTTTTCTTGATGGGTATTCAGGGTTCTTCCAAATCCCCATACATCCCAATGATCAAGAGAAGACAACATTCACATGCCCCTATGGCACCTTTGCTTATCGAAGGATGCCATTTGGGTTATGTAATGCTCCAGCAACCTTTCAAAGGTGCATGATGTCTATCTTCTCGGATCTCATTGAGGATATAGTGGAGGTATTCATGGATGATTTCTCTGTCTACGGATCTTCGTTTTCTGCTTGTTTGTCCAACTTGTGCAGGGTCCTACAGAGATGTGAAGACACCAACCTAGTGCTGAATTGGGAGAAGTGTCATTTCATGGTCAAAGAGGGGATTGTGCTGGGACACAAGATTTCAGAAAAGGGTATTGAAGTGGACAAAGCTAAGATTGAGGTGATGGTTAGCTTGCCCCCACCAAAGACAGTGAAAGACATCAGGAGCTTCCTGGGCCATGCTGGATTATATAGAAGATTCATCAAGGACTTCTCAAAGATTGCTAGACCAATGACCAAGTTGCTGTGCAAGGAGGCTGCTTTCAGCTTTGATGAAGATTGTCTTGAGGCTTTCAAGAAGATAAAGGGTGACCTTGTTAGTGCTCCCATTGTTCAGCCACCTGATTGGGACCTCCCCTTTGAGATAATGTGTGATGCTAGTGATTTTGCTGTTGGGGCTGTCCTGGGGCAGAAGAAGGATGGCAAAACTCATGTCATTTATTATGCTAGCCAAACATTGAATGATGCGCAGATGAGGTATGCCACAACAGAGAAGGAGATGCTGGCCATTGTCTTCGCCTTTGAGAAATTCAGAAGCTACCTGGTGGATTCTAAGGTCATTGTGTATACTGACCATGCAGCTTTGAGACATCTCCTAGCAAAGAAGGATGCCAAGCCAAGACTACTAAGGTGGATCCTTTTGCTTCAAGAGTTTGACTTGGAGATTAGAGACAAGCCAGGGATTGAGAATGGAGTTGCTGATCACTTGTCCAGGTTGAGAATTGAAGGTGGAATCCCTATTGATGAGGGCCTCAGAGAAGAGCATGTCCTAGCCATCATGTCAGTGGTAGCAGCCATTGAGACTGGAAAAAAGATTGAAGAGGTTAAGGCAGCTGAAGAGAACGGACCTTGGTATGCTGATTTGGTTAACTACTTAGCCACTGGAAAAGAACCATTGGGACTTGCAGGGTATGAGAAGAAGAAGTTCTACAAAGATGTGAACATATACTATTGGGATGAACCATACCTCTACACCCTATGCAAGGATCAGATTTATAGAAGAGTGGTGGCTGAAGAAGAAGTTGAAGGAATCCTCTCACATTGCCATGGATCTTCCTATGGAGGCCATTTTGCTCCATTCAAGACTGTCTCTAAGGTGTTACAAGCTGGATTTTGGTGGCCACACATGTTCAGGGACTCACAAGACTTCATTTCAAAATGTGACTCTTGCCAAAGGAGTGGGAACATTACTAAAAGAAATGAGATGCCTCAAAATCCAATCCTTGAAGTGGAAGTGTTTGATGTTTTGGGGATTGATTTCATGGGACCCTTCCCCTCCTCCTATGGCAACAAATACATTTTGGTGGCTGTGGACTATGTATCAAAGTGGGTGGAAGCAATAGCAAGTCCTACAAATGATTCAAGAGTAGTGGTCAAAATGTTCAAGAGAACTATTTTCCCAAGATTTGGAGTTCCAAGAGTGGTCATAAGTGATGGAGGTTCACACTTCATCAACAAGGTATTTGAGAGTCTTCTCAAGAAGAATGGAGTAAAGCACAAGGTTGCAACACCTTATCACCCTCAAACTAGTGGCCAAGTGGAAGTCTCCAACAAGCAAATCAAGGGGATCTTGGAAAAGGTTGTAGGAACCAAGAGGAAGGATTGGTCAGCCAAGCTTGATGATGCTCTTTGGGCATATAGAACAGCATTCAAGACTCCTCTAGGCACCACTCCCTTCAACATTGTCTATGGAATGTCTTGCCACCTGCCAGTTGAGCTTGAATACAAGGCATTGTGGGCTGTGAAGCTTCTAAACTTTGACATCAAGTGTGCAAAGGAGAAAAGACTTCTTCAACTCAACGAGTTAGATGAGATAAGGATGGATGCTTTTGAGAACTCAAGGATCTACAAGGAAAAGACAAAGGCCTTCCATGACAGGCACATCCTCAAGAGAGAGTTCAAGGTAGGAGATCAAGTGCTTCTTTACAACTCTAGACTGAAGCTATTTCCAGGAAAGCTAAAGTCAAGGTGGTCTGGTCCATTTGTGATCAAAGAAGTGAGACCCTATGGAGCCATTGTGCTTTGGAACAAGGATGGTGGAGACTTCACAGTGAATGGCCAAAGACTCAAGGAATACATGGCCGCAGTACCAAAGGAGGATGGGACATCAACCCTACTCTCTGATGCTCCCCTTGCCTAACCTCAAAGGAGGCAAAGTCAAGCTAGTGACTTTAAACAAGCCCACTTGGGAGGAAGTCCCATGGTTATCCTTGTACATATTGCATTGGGTTTCTTTTTTATTTTTTCTCATCAAAAAGTCCTTTGAATGATGATGGGGCTAGGTTGGGAGGTTGAAACTGAGTTCACTGCGGTTATGAGATGGAAGAGACATGAAAGAAAGTGGGTTGGTTCAGAGATCAAGAAAAAAGGAGGTGAAATTCAGACTTAAAGGTGTGGACGGATGTACCCGGGTGGTGCTACCCGGGACACGGCACCCGCACGGGTGAATCAAGCAAGAACGGACGGACGAGCAGGACGGACGTACCCGAGTAGACCTACGCGGGACGCAGCACCCGCACGGACGGTCGATGCGGGACGGACGGACGTACCCGAGTAGACCTACGCGGGACGCAGCACCCGCACGGACGGTCGATGCGGGACGGACGGAGCACCCGGGTGGACCTACGCGGGACGAGCCACCCGCACGGGACGATCGAGCACACGCGGGTATCCATACCCGAGTCGTCCGAACGATGCAGCACCCGCGTGACGACCCGAACGCGACCCGCCCGGCCCAGTTAAGTGTTTCTTCCCTTATTTCCGACCCAAAGCCACCTAAGCCCGCCCAGAACCATCCCCACCCGACCCAGGAACATTTTAAAACCCTAGGCCACCCCCTCTTTCCTCATTCCATCTTCTTCCTCACATCAAAATCCTCTCTAGCCTCCAAGAACAAAAATTTCCATAACTTTGCCAAATCTTAACCAAATCACAAGTTTCTTCTTCCCACATCAAGACCTTCCTCCCCTAGACCTAATTCCTTGAACCCTTTCATCTTTATCCTTCATCCAAAGCAAGGTATGGTATCTCTAAGTTCAAATTCGTAACCCTCATGAACCCTAAAAATTTGAACTTGAAATTTGAGCTTTTTCTTGCTAATTTCTTGTAAATTAGACTAGGGATTGCTTGTATATCATGCTAGGTAGTTGATTTCATGGTGGAATTGAGATTAATTTGAACTTTGGCAAATTAGGGTTCATGAGATTTGGGGGTTTTTGAAAAGGCTCTTACTTTTGGTTGATAATGGTCTAGGTTGATTGGAATTGATATTCTAGAGCTTGTTTAGCATTCAATTTCAGCTGGCTTGATGTGTTTACTTGGATTTCAACTTGATTAAGTTCCCTTGTTCATAAAAAAAAAAAAAAAAAAAAAAAAAAAAAAAAAAAAAACAAATTTGCATCTTGTGAACTTGGGAGCTTGGTTACTTTGATAGTCTTGCTAGGTTGCTGGTTCTAGACTAGGTTTGCAAGTGTTCATTCCATCTTTTCTCTTTTCCAGCATATTCTCTCTTCCTTGTGCTTTATCTTGTCCAAGTCTTGATATTTTTCAGGTTCCAATGGGAAGGAAAGATGAGAAACTGATTGCACAAAAGAAGGCCGAGGCTGCTAAGAAACACACTGCTAAGTTCGGAAAAACGTTAGGCTCTATGCCTGAATCCGAGGAAGAACGTAGGCAACAATCTCTGGCTATGTTGAGAGAGAAGGCACAAGCCAAGAAGTCTAGACACAGTTTGGTTGATGGGGCAGCAAAGCAACACAAGGATGAAGGAAAAAGAGTGGCTGATGTTGGTAATAAGACTAGCAAGGAGGATGGCAAGAGGTTGGCTAGTGATGAGAGAGTGCTTGATGATGCTTACAAGAAAGCCAAGAAAGATGGCAAGAGGGTGTCTGTTGGTGATGATAAGAGCACTCCTTCAAAGAAAGCTAGAGCTCCAAGATCTCACAGTGTGGGACCTCTTGTTTTGGAGAAGAACACAAAGAAAGATGCTGAGAAACCCAAACTTCCCACCAAGATCAGAATCAAAGCACCAAACCCAAAGCAATTGGCACCTCCACCCTTGGAGCCAGTAGATACAACTGTTGAAGAAGCATCCTCTCCAATTGAAAGTGAGGCTGAGCAAGAAACTTTCGAAAAGTTAGGTTTCAACCCTCGTAGAGATCGACAAAGGAAGCCGACTGAAGTTGAACTATTGGAGCAGATGAGGCAAGGAGTATCTTGGCCTCCAACCAGATTTGCTGATGAGAGGCTAATGAGGGAGCTAGAAATTGACCAAGACATAAAGGATTTGCTTGCTCTCATGAACATGGACAGCTTCTATTCAATGGCTCACCCAACATATAAAGAAGTCTCTTGCCAATTCTTGGCATCCTTGGAGGTCACATTCCACTCTTCTCAACATGAGGAACAAGGGTGGGGAAGAATCAGCTTCAAGATAGATGGGAAGCCTTATTTCATGACCTTCACTGAGATTGGAGAGGTGCTAGGCCTCAAGGATTTGAAGGAGTCATCTTTGCCTAAGCTGAAAGGGCTTCCTAAAGGAAAGACACTTGCCCACTTCACTTACAAGTTCTTATCAGGCAAGGATAGGGTGTCCAGCAGAGACAAGAATGCATCTATCAGACATCCATCAGTCCGCTACCTCCATAGGCTGATTGTCCACACCATCTACCCAAGGAAGGAGCCAAGCAACGTGAATGGAGAAGACTTGAACCTCATGCACCAGGCCATCCAACACTTTGCCTTACCTCCTCACCTACCTGAAGTTCCCACTGATTTCTACGCTGAATTTGGTATGGTTGGATACTTTGTGAGGCGCCTTATGTACTACAAGGAGTATGCTTGGACAAACAAGGATCCAGAGGCTCAGATTGGAATAGGCGGCTTGATCACACCTTTGCTTGAGCACCAGGGTATTGATTTGGGAGATGATGCATCCGGTCCCTCTTTCATTGATCTCACCTACTTAAAGTCAGCTCATTACTTCTCTGGAAGATACGATGGGAAGTGTGTTTACTCGTACTTGAGAGGCCCCACCACAGTTGAGCTGCTTCTCCCTAACTATGAGCTCACTACTTTGAGCACACCAGGTACTATGAGTTTTGATATCAGTGAGCAGCATCTCCTGGGCAGTCATGGAGCTCTTGGCCCTATGACATTGAAGATGAATGAGAAAGCAGCAGCAAAGGCAGCTAAGTTTGATCAGGGATACTCAAGCCGAGCCACAGCTCATCTCTTTGGTCCTCCTCGCTATATGTTTGAGCAATGCACAGGTGCTCTGCCTTTTGGTCCCATTCGCCAAGCTCATGACCAGATTAGCACACTGCAAAGGTGGAACAGAGCTCAAGATAGGACCATCTTCAAGCTCACCAAGAAGTGCAAGGAATTGAGGAAAACTGTGAAGAGACAAGCTGAAGCTTCAGCTAAGTTCATGAGAAAGGTTGCTGATGTTCTGACTAAGGGAGCTGTAGCAGGCTGCAAGGCTGAGGACTTCGATCTTGAGACTTTCCTTGCACCACTTCCTCTACCCCTTCTCGACCCAAACGCACCACAAACCGAGAAGCAAGCCCTCCGCAGCTTGAGGAACCCCTACATCGCCCCATCCGCGTCCGGAAACAAGTCACCAAGCCTAAGCACCACTGCTGATGAAGATGAGTCTGAGGGTGAGGCATCAGCCTCTTCCCATGCTCCATAGAGGTACTCCAACACCCTATCATTGTATATACCATTCATCATTTCATTTAGCTTTATTTTTCTTCCTTTGGGCCCTTCTCAACATTTAACAGACACAGAGACTGTGTGAATTAAGTGTGGGGGAGGTGCCAAGTTGCTGATCATCTTGTGTTTTATGTCATGAGCATGCATTTGTAGATAGTTATTGCATAAAAAAAAAAAAAAAAAAAAAAAACAACAACAATCATGTAGTTGCATTAGGATTGAGTCTAGATCATTCAATTGCATAAAAAAAAAAATCATCATATAGGTTGCATCATGCATAAGGGGACAGGGATGATAGTTGCCTTGAAAAGATGCTCATGCTAAGTTCTTAAAGTGATACCCTTCATAAGCATAGTAAGTAGCTTGAGCAATCTTAGGATGGCTTGTAAACTTTTTGCCTTGAAATCTCTTCCTAAAGCTTATTTGATTGATTGATGCCATCTCTTTGAAGTTTGCTCCTGTCATATTTAGACTCTAGTCTCTTGCTCATGGTCCCTTGTGTACTAAGTCATGGATAGAACACTTGAGCTGTCCCTCCCATTCTTTGTCTATCTTTTTGGACAAGCTCAAGTGGCACTCCACGCCCTAAAACCCTTACCTCCTTTCAAGCTTTCATTATTTGTTGAGTGAGGCCTTCTTTGGAAAGCTTTACATGTGCATAATGTTGAGAGTATTGGGAACGACAATGCTTGATCTCCATTTTAGCTAGATTAGACACTCATTAATGTCTAGCTTCTAGGATGGGGGTGAGTGTTGTATGGTATGATCTTGAGGAAATGAAAGGTTTATGAAAGAAAAGGTTGACTCATGAGACTCTATTGTTATAAGTGATTAAGTCTAGAAGGGATAAGAGGAATGAAAGATTGTAAGCTCCAAGTAGTTTGAAAAGTCTTGGCCCCCATAAAAAAAAAAGAAAAAGAAAGAAAAGAAAAAAAATAAAAATAAAAAAAAAAATAATAATAATGAAAGGGGGCTAGCAATATCTAGAAAGAGCTGAAAAGAGTTTGAAATGTGTAAATTCCTTGTAGACTTCATTAAGAAGGAGTTTCAAATGAGAAAATATCTTGAGCATTTGGGAGAAATCTTTGGGTGAGAGATGTGAGTGGCATTTTGGCATTGGGAATAAAGATGTGATCTATGTATTTTGGGAAAGGGTAGAACAATGGGGATTGAGCATTGTATGCATGAGTTGATCCCTTTCTTAGATATATTATGTGCAATGTCAAGGCTACTTGTTTTGAGAGTGAACCACCCCTTGAAAGATCAATTTGAACCCCTTGTTTCACTTGAATAAAACCTTCTACCACCAAACCAAATGACTTGGACCATTTGACCATTTGCAAGAAGTCTTTTGAGTTTGCTTAATGATTGTTAGAGGGCAGATGGAATTGTGGGTTGTGGATTCATGATGAGTAAGTGTAGGGATCAAAGGAGTTAAGATAGGCCTTGATAAGTTAGAGTTGGATTGAGTTTTTGCTCCTGCTACTTGGTATGTTTGTGCAAGGTTATCAAGTTGAGAACTAAGAAGAGCATTCTTTTGGCTATGAGTCCCCTCCTTCAAACCTCTCCTCCTTAGTCCTTGCAAGTTTACTTGTGGACAAGTAAAGGACTAGTGTGGGGGAGTTGATGTCTTGCATATTTACATGTTTTTAGTTATCATATCTTATGCATTTTTTGCTCATTTAGATTAGGCTTTAGGCATCTTTAGGCTCATTTTGCATTCATAAGTCCCTGTTAGGTGTTGGAGCACACTTTGGAGATATTGAAGATGTTTGGGAGTTTGGTGATGAAAAAGAGAGGTTTAAAGATAAACATGGACAAAGGCCTTAGAAGTATCTTCTGATGTTTATATTTGGTGGAGACATGGCTTTCTGAGTTAGCTTTCCAATGAAAGTGGTTTCAAGACATTTGGAGCAATATTGAAGGAGTTATGATCCATTGAGTTGAAGCATGTCAAGCCACCCGGTTGAAGACACCCGAGGCCAACCATCAAACCTTGCTTGGACGAGCTCAGGACGCGGCCAGGACGACCCGGGGACAATCACCCGCACGTCCTGATTGTGCTGGAAGCTTAGGACGGACGCGGACAGTTCAACCCGACCTAGACGACCCGCACGTCCTGCTGAAGAGACGAGCTCCGGACGCGGTCAGCACCACCCGAGGATGAAGCCGCGTATGAGGACGGACGCTGGACGTCCCACCCGGTCACACACACCCGCGCATGGAGTCACCCGGGCAGGCACACAAGGCCTGAAGGACCCGCACGTCCTGATGGTGCTGACGCCAAGACACACGCGGTCCAGATCACTCGGACTCCCCATCCGGCCATTCCAGCCCGCGTACCAGCAGACACCCGACTTCCCTCACCCGGCCACTTCTACCCGCACGGGTTGGACTGAAGAGATGAGCTCAGGACGCGACCTCCCTCACCCGGCCAAGAAGACCCGCACGGCCTGATGGCCTGTTGGACGACGGACGCAAGCTCATACCCGGCCAGCCATACCCGGCCTAGAAGAAGGTCATCCGACCAGGGTATCCGAGCTTCTTCCTTTTGGAGCATTCTGATTGGTTTAGACCTTTAATCTTCTAAGGGCTTTTTAGTCATTTTTATTCTATGTGTTTAGGGTTTTTAAGCCCACTATAAATACTCTCATAAACTCAAGTTTGAGACTTATGTTATTTATGATCTAAGAACAAAAACCTTTGAGTAAAGCTTCATCTTTGATTTATTAATCTCTTCTCATCTTGTGTTCTTGATTGTTTATCTCATCTCCTTTCTTTCTCTATATGTTTATGCTTGAATCTCTCATGGGTTTAAGAATAAGCATGTGGATTAGTGAGTAGATTCTTCTAAGATCCATGGGTTAGGGTGATAGAGAGTGATTAAGTTAGATCCAAGGTGTCTAGTATTAGATCTATCATTTCCTTGCATAGATTTGGTGTTTTTAAAGCTATATTTGAGTTGGCCTCTCAAACATAGAGCTATAGGCATTTCATGCCCGGAAGGTGTTCTATGAAATGTCTGAACCAACTCACCTATGCTTTTAGCTTTCTTTGCCTAAGGGATTAGTTGTCTTAGAGGCTAGGATTGCTATTAGACTCATTCTCATTGTTTGCTTTGATCATTACAGCCAAAGGGATTTGGTGTACTTGGGTGATCATAGCAAAAGAGCATTCATCTAGGGATAGAGCTTGCTTAGTTTAGTTGTCTAGGCATAAGGATTAGATTGATTGAAAAGTTAGCATCTTGGATTGAAACTTAATCATTTGATATCAAGTTCCTACACCCATGGGTCTCATTCTCCTCATAAGAAAGAAAGTTTGTTTTTTGTTGTGTTTTACTTATTGTTCTAGTTTAATCATCATTCTCTCTAATGGTTGCATTTAGATTGAGCATAGGCTTGCATTCCCTCTGTTTCATTGTCACTTAGGACTGGTTCGACAATCTTATATACTACATCATTTGATTAGAATCTGAAAAGTTCTATCACCACTGTCACTCAAAAGTTGACCGAGGAGAGACGCAGGCTTCGGGATTCGCGCGGCCAGGAGGGCTCTCGCGAGAGGGTTTGGGTTCAGTCGGCTATGCCCGACAAGCTTAGGCGTCGCCTTGACTCTGTGCGTTCCTACTTGGCTGCACGCGATCTTTTCGAGAAGGAGAAGAACTTGCTCGAGCAGGCTTCTGGTACCAAGAAATGTCTCGAGATGATCCGAGAGGAGCAGCTGGAAATTAGTCAAGAGCTTATCGACGTCTTCGTTCAGCAAGAGGCGGAGCATCAGGCTGCGGTTGCACAGCTTGATGTTGGTCCGTTACCTGAGGAGGCGTTGGCTCTTTCTCCATTAGTTCTTCGGTCCGGGTTCGTGAATGAGGAGTTCATGGCCACTCTTGACCCGTATGGGTCGAAAGAGGACCTAGTTGGTTCGGAGTCGGCTTCGCAGCTGCGGACTCCTCAGACTCTTCCCGAGGATGCGTCAGTTGGTCGGCCCGGCGAGATTTCGGCTGAGGCGACTCTTCCTGAGGAGGAGTTGTGCCCTCGTACTGGTGAAGATATCGCCGAGGAGGGTCGTTCCCCGGTGCGCGAGGATCTTCCGAGTGACGTCGATCCGAGGAAGGTCGTTGAGGTCGACGACTCTTCTCAAGACGATGATGAAGAGGATGCAGGGGAACCGCAGTCTCCTATCCCTGCTAAGACTGGAGAGCAGCTGTGAGAGCAGGAGGGATTAGGCCTTGCCGAGAAGTCACCGTCGCCGGATTCTGTCGAGCAGGAGGGTCCTCGTGGAAGGAATGAAGATGAGATGGGCCTGGTGGATGCTCCCGAGAGTCAGACTGCTCCAGAGGATGGCGAAGCAGCAAAGGATCTGGACGTTGATCTTCACGCTGCTTCTACCGGAGACTCTCCTGCTGCGGAGGAGACTTCCGCTTGATTACTTGTTGTTGTACTACTATTCAGTCTTCTTTTTTCTTCTTGTTGTTGTACGCTAGTTTAAACTTTATCGGCTTGGTCGCCGCTTGGGCGCGTTTGTGCACGATCACAATGAAACTTTTTCCTGTTTTATTTTCCATTGTTTGTCCAACGCCAAGCGATTATAACAATTTCGTTTACAAATGGGTCATTCGTGCTTGTTTTCGTCTTAGATATGAAAGGTTCTCGAGTCATTTCTCAGTAGCAAATCGAGTTTTGGTCGGCCAAACCTGCATTCGATGCTAGAAAAAGACTTAAGAATTCGCTCTAATGTTAGTCCGTCTATGCCAAATTATTGGTCACGCGCGGCTATCTAGTCCCTCGGTTAAATTTCTGATCAGGACTTAACCGAATAGTGGGTGCGTGCATCCGCGTTCCGTCTCGTTTGATAAGGAGCGGGAGTCGCAGGGGGCACAACAGTCGTTCCCTGGTTGGGTAGAGGACGATTCGAGTCAAAAAAAAATTTTAGGCTGTTGTTTTGTTATAGCTGGACCGGTTAAGGCTGCCTACGTACCCGGGATGGGATCAAGCCATTCGTAGTTTGCTTTTACCGAGTATAAGTGGCTTTTGGGGGCGCATTTACTCGGGCGGGTAGAAGTGACGACAGGGGTGCATCTACTCTGCTTTTTTCTTTTTTTTTTTTTTTTTTTTTTTTTTTTGTGAAACGGAAGTGATTGTGATCATCCGCTTCGCATTTAGTCGATCGGGTAGAAGTGACGCTTGTTCAGCTACTCGATCGGTAAGAAAGTAAAGGATTTGGCGGTCTGCTCCCGACGAAGAGGTTAAGTAAGGCGATGCTGGATCCTTTACTTAACCGGGAGAGTGCTGGGTCTTACGAATAGTAACGACGCAGATGCATGGAGTTCCATGCCTTTGGAACGTCTTCTCCACGGGAAGTTTGAAGCCGGTAGACGCCAGGCTTGACGACTTTGACTATCTTGTAAGGTCCTTCCCACTTTGCTCCGAGTTTCCCAGCGTTGAGTTCCTTGGTGTTCTCGAAAACCTTGCGCATGACCTGATCTCCCAGCTCCAGTGGTCTTGCCTTGACCCTCTTGTTGTAGTAACTCTCAATCTGGTGCTAGTAATTATGGATTCGGAGCAGAGCTTGATCTCGGCGTTCCTCCAGTTCGTCGAGTGCGTTGAGGAGCATGTCTTCATTGAGCTCGGCATGTTGCGGCATTTTGGAGCGGCGGAGACTGCTGACGTTGACTTCAGCTGGGGCCATGGCTTCGACTCCATAGGCGAGAGAGAAGGGTGTTGATTTGGTCGCCCCCCTTGGAGTAGTGCGATGGCTCCAGAGGACTCCGTCGAGTTCGTCGGCCCAGTGGCCTTTCTTCAAATCCAAGCGTTTCTTGATTGGCTTCTATGCCTCGTTGGGTAACGATGTAGCCGAGGAACTCGCCTGAAGAGACTCCGAACGTGCATTTGGCCGGATTTAACTTTATTCCGTACTTGTTGAGTACTTCAAAACAGGCGCGTAAATGACCAAGATGATCTTCCGCGTGCAGTGACTTGACTAGCATATCGTCGATATATACCTCCATAGTATGACCCAGTTTGTCTGCGAACATGCGGTTAACGAGCCGCTGGTATATAGCGCCGGCGTTCTTCAGGCCGAAGGGCATGACTTTGTAACAGTATGTTCCTCGATCTGTGATGAAGGCCGTTTTCTCGCGGTCATCAGGGTGCATCATAATCTGGTTGTAACCTGAGAATGCGTCCATGAAGGTAAGCATCTCGTTTCATGCGGTTGACTCCACGAGGCGGTCAATGCTAGGTAGTGGATAGATGTGTTTCGGACAAGCTTTGTTGAGGTCGGTGAAGTCGATGCAGACGCGCGACTTCCCGTTCTTCACTACTACTGGGTTAGCTAACCACTCCGGGTAGCGAAACTCTGTGATCGAGCCGGCCCCGAGTAGTCGTTCGACTTCTTCGTTCATTGCCTTCGATCGATCCGGTCCTAACTTGCGTTGCTTCTTGCGGATGGGCTTGAACGCGGGGTCGACGTTAAGCTCGTGGGTTGTGATAGCCGGATCGATCCCTTTCATGTCCGATAGGTACCATGCGAAGGTGGATACGTTATCCCTAAGGAACGTGAGTAGTGCCTGCTGCATGTCGTCGGCTAGAAGCGCGCCGACTCGCACCGTCTTGCTGGGATCGGAGTCGTCTATCGGCATCTCTAGGATCTCGTCTTTTAGAGGATAGGTTAAGCTGGTCGGATGAGAAACAGCATTAACGAGGGATGGTGAGCGCTGTAGCTTGACGGTGGCTATCAGCAAGTCCTGGGCGGCTTGCTGGTCTCCACAGATGGTTTTGACTGTTCCGTCTACCCCGGGGAACTTGATGCACTGGTGGTAGGTAGACGGTATTGCTTGCATCGAATGTATCCATGGTGTCCCAAGGATGACATGATAAGGTGCCTTTGTGCTAACCACAGCGAACTTAACCGTCCTGGTAACGCCGCACGCTCGGACGGGAAGACGGATTGCGACAAGAATGGTTTCCGAGGAACCGTTGAAACCTGTCAGCGTCCTTGACGAAGGTTTTACGCCGGCGAGATCGATTCCCATCTTTTCAAGCGTTGCTCGAAAGATGAGGTCGACAGAGCTGCCTGTGTTGATCAACACTTTGGTTACATCATATTCGCCAATCTCAAGGACGACGAGCAAGGGATCATTGTGTGGGACATGAACTCCGGTCAGATCATCGGAAGAAAAGCTGATCGGAGTGTGGCTCGGCGGCTTCGTGGGCCATCGTCTCGAGGCGGTGGCTGGCGCCGGTAATCTTTGACTGATCGGACAGAGTCACCACAAGGTGACGAGCCGCCCAGGATGACGTTTATCCGCGGTCGCGCGATCGTTCGTTTGATATCTAAGAACGCGCGACCAACGTCATCTGAAAAACCGGTGCCATCGAAGCCGTACGCGTAAATCGGTTTCCTTGGCGTTAAGTTGGTCGCGTAGATCGGTGACAGGCGTGTCGGCCGACGGGGTATGTTTGGCGGTTCCCAGACGTTGTGACTTGCTGGCTAGGAGCTTAAAGCGAAGATCGGCGTTGTTTATTTCGTCGCCCGTCGTCGCCTTGCGCTTGAGGAGGTTCCGTAGGTCGCTTGGCGTTGGCGAGCAATCATCCTCATCGTCAGACGATAGGGGCTGCTGAGAACGTATCACTTCGATGCGTTGACAATTCGCCGGCTGCTCCTTGTCCGCCGAAGAGGCTTCGTTGTCAGCGTCGTCTGCGGGTTTGTTATTCTCTCGGCGTTGCTCCTCGCCTTTACCGCCAGACTTTCGTTGAGCGCGCTTCTCTTTGTTCTTGGACCAACTTTTGCCGGTTTTCTGTTTCGGTTTTGGAGGTTGAACTTTGAAGTCGCTGCTTTCAACCTTTGAAAGGAATTGGGCGTACGCCATCCGACACTCAGACGTGTCGTGCCCTTTGACATCATGGTATTTGCAGTGCTTGGTGAGGTCGACTCCCTTAGAGGATCCGGCACCCGTAGGAGATGGTGCGGGTAATGTGGGTGGAGTTGGGGTGGCAGGGCTAGCAGAATTTTTCAGGGCTGCAGTCTCGCGATTGTACACGTTCCATGGCTCGCTGCGTACCGAGAAGCTTGTGATCGGCTGGTTGTTTTCGTCGACAACGAACAGGAGACCGTTTTTCGGATTGTTTTTGTCGACAGGGGCGTGCTGGCGTGGCTCCTGCTTTGCTTCAGCGGACTTAGGCATCGGCGTTTTTGCAATGCCATGCTTAACCAAAATCGCTTTGGTATCTTCCTCCATGCGGATAAAGTTGTGTGTGCGGGCGATGGCGTCCTGGAGCAACGTGGAAGGGCTTCGATACAAGTCCTCTCGGAACTTTGTTTCCAGATGCAGAGTGTTCATCAGGGCGTCGATGGCGATATGATCAGGGATGTCGATCCTGGACACGACCGATTTGAAGCGCTCCATGAAGTCGCGAAGGCTCTGGTCTTTTGTTTGCTTGAGGTTCCATAAGCTGGAGGCTGTCGTTTCTCGCTTAGCAAACATGATGTAGGTCTTCAGGAACGCCGACGAAAGTTCCCTGAAGCTGCTGATGGAGTTCTCCGAGAGTCCTGATAACCAGGTTAAAGCTTGTTCGTGAAGTGTTTCCACTAACAGTTGACAGTAGGCAGCGTCCTTCTCGTCATCAGGTAGTCGAGCGCGAGCCATCGCGATGTTGAAGGCTGTCATATGTTCCACGGGAGAGCCGCCAGGTTTGTACTGTGGGACCCGCATCTTTTCGATTTTTCGGAAGTTGACGTCGGTCAGCGCGCTGGTAAACGGGGTACGTTCGGTTGAGGCGAGAACGCTCTCGATATGTGGAGCAGCGCTAGTGACCTTGTGAATGGTGGAGCTCATCTGTTGAAAGTTGAGTTTGAGCGCGGCTATCTCGCGTATGGTCGTGAGATCTGGACCCGCTGGAGCTGCTTCTGCGGGGAGAGTCTCGGTGGGTTCTAACTCTTCGGGGGTGTCGTCGGCGACCGGAGCCGTAGGGTTAGTGTTGAAGAGTTGTCGCCGGAAAGGTCGAGGGTTACTCGTTTGTCCGGCGGGAGCCGCTGTCAGCGCTGCAACGAGCATAGCGACCTGAGCTTGGGTTTGCTTCTGTATCTTGTCCTGCTGAGCGAAGCGCGCCATGACCGAGCTCATGAAGTCGAGCGGAAGGGGAGTCTCGGGTTCAGAGGTTGGATTTGGCTCTTCCCTCACGTCGCCGGAGGTGTTCGCGTCCCCGGACATGGTTGATCTGTAACGCTACTTTGTTCTGGGCCCCATGGTGGGCGCCAAATTGTTTGAGTGTAAACTGGTTCAAGAACAATACAAAGAGAGAAGCGGGGAGAACAGAGACGTTTTATAGATCTGAGATATGTGATTACAAACGGATGAAAAGAGTGACTAAACAGTCGGAGAAGTACAGGCGGCGAGTATCTATGAACTTATCGAAACCCTAGTTCTAGCCGCTCAAGTGACTATGTAAAAGTCTGGATCCCCACCTCAATGCTGTCTTCCCTCCTTTTATAGGCTGTCATGTTTTTCGCCCTAACTCGTCTTGAGTCTCGTTGGGCTTTCCTTCTAAACGGGCTTAGAATTGGCCTATTAGACGTCTTTCCCAGTCGGTTCCAAACGAGCCACTCTAGTCGCGTGGCTAAAGATGTTCCGAAGCCGAGCTGTTCCTTTCTTCTTTAGGGGTCGCGTAAGCCGTCTTAGCGAGTTAGATTTCCTCATTTGATGGGCCTTGCAGGGAGGGTACAACCCATCTCCCACAATAATGTGTTGCAACCTTGTGTTTCACTCCATTCTTCTTGAGAAGACCCTCAAACACCTTGTTGATGAAATGTGAACTTCCATCACTTATGATCACTCTTGGTACTCCAGACCTTGGGAAGATATTGCTTTTGAACATTTTGACCACCACTCTTGAATCATTTGTGGGACTTGCTATTGCTTCCACCCACTTTGATACATAGTCGACAGCCACCAAGATGTATTTGTTGCCATAAGAAGAAGGGAAAGGTCCCATGAAGTCAATTCCCCAAACATCAAACACTTCCACTTCAAGGATTGGGTTTTGAGGCATCTCATTCCTCTTAGTAATGTTCCCCCTCCTTTGGCAAGAGTCACATCTTTAAATGAAATATTGTGTGTCCCTGAACATGTGTGGCCACCAAAATCCAGCTTGTAGCACCTTTGAGACAGTCTTGAATGTAGCAAAATGGCCTCCATAGGAAGATCCATGGCAATGTGAGTCCTTCAACTTCTTCTTCAGTCACCACTCTTCTTTAAATCTGATCTTTGCATAGGGTGTAGAGGTATGGTTCATCCCAATAGTATCTCTTCAAGTCTTTGTAGAACTTCTTCTTCTCATACCCTGCAAGACCCAATGGCTCCTTCCCAGTGGCTAAGTAGTTAACCAAATCAGCATACCAAGGCCCCTTCTCTTCAGCTGCCTTAACCTCTTCAATCTTTTTTCCAGTCTCAATAACTGCCACCACTGACATGATGGCCATGACATGCTCTTGTCTAAGTCCCTCATCAATAGGGATTCCACCTTCAATCCTCAACCTGGACAAGTGATCAGCAACTCCATTCTCAATCTCTGGCTTGTTTCTAATCTCCAAGTCAAACTCTTGAAGCAAAAGGATCCACCTTATTAGTCTTGGCTTGGCATCCTTCTTTGCTAGGAGATGTCTCAAAGCTGCATGGTCAGTATACACAATGACCTTGGAACCCACCAGGTAGCTTCTGAATTTTTCAAAGGCGCAGACAATGGCCAGCATCTCTTTCTCAGTTGTGGCATACTTCATCTGTGCATCATTCAGGGTTTGGCTAGCATAATAAATCACATGAGTCTTTCCATCCTTCTTCTGCCCCAGGACAGCCCCAACAGCAAAGTCACTAGCATCACACATTATCTCAAAAGGGAGGTCCCAATCAGGTGGCTGGACAATGGGAGCACTAACAAGTTCAACCTTTATCTTCTAAAAGCGTCAAAACAATCTTCATCAAAGCTTAAAATGGCCTCTTTGCACAGCAACTTGGTCATTGGTCTAGCAATCTTTGAGAAGTCCTTGATGAATCTTCTATAGAACCCAGCATGGCCAAGGAAGCTCCTGATGTCTTTCACTGTCTTTGGTGGTGGCAAGCTGACCATCACCTCAATCTTAGCCTTGTCCACTTCAATGCTCTTTTCTGAAATCTTATGCCCAAGCACAATCCCCTCTTTGACCATGAAGTGACACTTCTCCCAATTCAGCACAAGTTTGGTGTCTTCACATCTCTGTAGGACCCTGCACAAGTTGGACAAACAAGCAGTAAACGAAGATCCGTAGACAGAGAAATCATCCATGAATACCTCCACTATATCCTCAATGAGATCCGAGAAGATAGACATCATGCACCTTTGAAAGGTTGCTGGAGCATTACATAACCCAAATGGCATCCTTCGATAAGCAAAGGTGCCATAGGGGCATGTGAATGTTGTCTTCTCTTGATCATTGGGATGTATAGGAATTTGGAAGAACCCTGAATACCCATCAAGAAAGCAATAGAAAGGATGGTTTGCAAGTCTCTCAAGTATTTGATCGAAGAATGGCAATGGAAAAAGATCATTTCTAGATGCAGAGTTGAGCTTTCTATAATCAATACACATCCTATGGCCAGTTATTGTTCTAGTTGGTATCAATTCATCCTTGTCATTTTTAACCACAGTGATACCATCTTTCTTTGGAACTACATGCACAGGAGATACCCATTAAGAATCTGAAATAGGGTAGATAACACCAGCATCTAAGAACTTAAGAATCTCCTTCTTTACAACATCCTTCAGGTTAGGATTTAACCTTCTTTGATGCTCTATAGAAGTCATTGATTCATCCTCTAGATGTATCCTATGCATGCACAAAGAAGGTGATATTCCCTTAATATCATCTAGTGAGTACCTAATTGCTTTTCTAAACTTTTTAAGTGCATTTAAAAGTTGAGAAAGTTCAAGTTCAGTAAGTTCACTACTCACAATGACAGGATATGACTCATTAGGGCCTAGAAATGCGTACCTTACCCCATGGGGAAGAGGTTTTAGCTCCACCTTTGGTGCCTTGAGCTCACTCCAATCATCTTGTTGGGTGTCCTCTTGTTGACTGGCTGAAACAGCTTGGTGCACCTCTTGTTTAAGCTCCTCATACTGGCCTTCATCATCAATCTTCTTGCGAGAATCCAGCATGGCCACAATAGCATCACTCTCTTTGTTCTCAACCACTTGGACCTCTTTATCCACTGTCAAAGCATGTTGCAAAGGATCCCTTATTGCCAACTCTCCAAGTGCCAATTCCTCAAGAAGCTCATCAGCAAGAGCTTCCATCTCTTCTATGTAAAACACTTGGCCTTGCACAGTTGACCTCTTCATTACCTCATTGATGTCAAAATGGAGAGTGTGCTCTTTCCCCAAATCAAGATCAATCTTTCCTTCCTTCACATTGATAAGGGCTCCTGCTGTGGCTAAGAATGGTCTTCCAAGGATCAAGGTATCTCTAGCTTCTTCATCCATCTCAAGCACAACAAAATCAGTAGGAATCTCACAATTTCCCACCATCACAGGGAGATCTTCAAGGATACCAATAGGGAATTTGACTGAGCGATCAGCAAGCACCAAAGAGAGTTTGCATTTCTTGTATTGGCTGAACCCAAGCTTCTTGGCAACAGATAGAGGCATGGGACTGACACTAGCTCCCAAATCACATAGACATCTCTGAAACATCAAAGGACCAATGGCACAAGGTAGGGTAAAGCAGCCTGGATCCTCTAGCTTCTTAGGGATTGTCAATCTCTAGATGATGGCACTGCACTCATGAGGAAGAACCATCATGCCTTCCATTTCCTTCTTCTTGGCAGCCACAGCATCCTTCAAGAACTTGCTGTATTGAGGGACAAGCATGAAGGCATCAATGATGGGCATTGTGACTTGACCTTCACTCATTTGCTTCTCAAAGAGTGCTTTGTACTTCTCCAAAAGTTGCTTCTTGAATCTTCCAGGAAATGGCAGCTTAGGTTCATAGGGAGGAGGAACAAAAAAAGACTCTTTTGTTGGAGTGGCAACTTCACCATGCTTTAGTGTTTTCTTCTCTTCTCCAACCTTTCCTTTACCCTTAGCTTCAACAATCTTTTCTAGAATCTCCTCATCAACCTTCTCATCTACAATCACAACATCATCATCAATGTTGATGGCCATCCCCCCACTTAGTGTCTCACAATCCTTGGGGAGAGCTCTTGGAGGTAACTCTCTACTACTTCTCAAAGTGATTGCCTTCATTGGCTCCTTGGGGTTTTGCTCAGCCTTTCCTGGTAGTGTTCCTTGTTAGCGACTTGGCTGAGAGTTCATAGAAGCAAACCGATTCTCCAAAGCTCTTATCTTGTTGTTTAGCTCAGTATAGCTGCTATCAATCTTGGAGTGAACCGTCTTGAACTCATGGCCAATGTCCTTGGCTGTTCTAGCTTGACCTTCCAATAGTTGTTTGAACATAGCTTCCATAGATGAATCTGGAGCTTTAGCTTGGGAGGAGCTACCTTGAGCTTGACTAGGCTGGTTGCCTTGATTGGTAAAACCAGGAGGAGGATTCTGCCTAGGCTGGTAGTTCCCTGGCTGGGTGTTTTGCTTGGGTTGATAGCCTCCTTGCTGGTTGTTGGGATAAGACCTTTGCTGGTAGTTGTTGTACTGAAAGTTAGGCTCCTTCCTGTACCAAGTACCATTGTTGTTGATGAATCAAAGCTCTTCTTGCCCTTCTAACCCTTCAACTTCATTAACCTTATGAGGAGTTTCCTGACTAGGACCACCCACAAAGTTGATCTGCTCCTTTTTGGCTTGGTTAGCAATCAGCAAGTCTATCTTCTCTTGCAAGGATTTGATTTCCTTCTTGGTCTGGTTGTCATCAGCTCTGGTTGTTCTATCAGCTCTGTCATGCTCTCCACTGTAAACTGAGTCCTCTTCACCATGTTGTCAACCAGCTCCTCAGCATCTTCTTCAGACCTGCCCAGGAAGAAACCATTGCTTGCTGTATCCAATCTTGCTCTAAACTCAGGAAGGGCACCTCTGTAGATTGTGCTCAGCAAACTCTCCTTTGAGAAGCCATGGTGTGGGCACTTAGCTTGATACCCCTTGAACCTCTCCCATGCTTCACTAAAGCTTTCCAAGTTCTTCTGTTGGAAACTAGAGATCTCATTCCTCAGCTTGGCTGTCCTTGATGTGGAGAAGAACTTCTCCAAGAAGGCTTTCTTGCAATCATCCCAAGTAGTGATGGAGTCACTACGTAGAGATTTCTCCCATTGGCGTGCCTTGTCTCCTAGAAAGAAAGGAAACAGCTTGAGCTTGAAGGCATCTTCGGACACACCATTGATCTTGGACAAACCACAATAGCTATCAAACTTGTCCAAGTGATCAAATGGGTCTTCTATAGCCAAGCCATGGTACTTGTTGTTCTCAATCACACTCAAAAACCCTGACTTATCTCATAGTTGTTAGCTTCCACAGCTGGTGCACGGATGCCCGTCCTATTGCCATGAATGTGAGGACGGTCATAGGTGCCAATGGCTCTAGCTGGCCGCTGTGGGTGTTGTTGTTGCTGGCGCTGTGGTCCAAGGTTGTCAGCTCCTTGACCATTGCCATCTTGAGGTTGATGCTGGTGATCATCCATCTCAAACCCCAACCTCTGAATGTGAGCCTGTTGCTCTTCTTCTCTTCTCCTTCTTGCTATTTCCCTCTCAAGTGTAGCTATCTCTTCAACAGTGGGAACCAGGTTAGTTGCACCCCTGCTTCTTGTGTTCATACACCTGAAAATCAAAGGAAGAGGCAAAAGGAGAATCAATATCACAAGAAAAGAAAAATGATTTAGTCTCAAGCAAGTGACTAAATCCCAATGTCACAATCAACTTAGAATTTGGCAACAGCGCCAATTTGATGAAAGGACTTTTCTAAGGTCCTAATCAAATGATGTAGTATATAAGATTGTCGAACCAGTTCTAAGTGACCACAAAGCAAAGGAAATGCAAGTCTATGCTTAATCTAAATGCAATCATTAAAGAGGATGATTATTAAACTAAGACAATAAGTAATATGCAACAAAAAGTAAAACTTTCTTTCTTATGAGGAGAGTGAGACCCATGGGTATAAGGACTTGATTTCAAATGATTATGATTCAATCCAAGATGTCTACTTTTCAACCAATCTAATTCCTTATGCCTAAACAACAAAACTAAGCAAGCTCTATCCCTAGATGAATGCTCTTTTGCAATGATCACCCAAGTACACCAAATCCCTTTGGCTGTAATGATCAAAGCAAACATGGATAATGAGTCTAATAGCAATCCTAGCTTCTTTGACAACTAATCCCTCAGGCAAAGCAAGCTAAAAGCATAGATGAGTTGGTTCAGGCATTTCATAGAACACCTTCCGGGCATGAAATGCCTATAGCTCTATGTTTGAGAGGCCAACTCAAATATAGCATTAAGAACACCAAATCAATGCAAGGAAATAATAGATCTAACACTAAGCACCTTGGATCTACACTTAATCACTCTCAATCACCCTAACCCATGGATCTTAATTGTATCTACTCACTAATCCACATGCTTACTCTTAAACCCATGAGAGATTCAAGCTTCAACATGTAGAGAAAGAAAGGAGATGAAATCAAGCAATCAAGAACACAAAGATGAGATGAGATTATGATTCAAAGATGAAACTTTACTCAAAGGTTTTGTGTTCTTAGATAGAAAATAACATAAGTCCCAAATTAGGGATAACAAGGGTACTTATAGTTAGGCTTAAAAGCCCTAGAAACATAAAACAAGATAACTAAAAAGTCCTTGAGCCAAATGGGTCTAAACCAATGGGAATGGAGCATAAAATTCGGTCAGGGGTGAACCAATACCATCCAACCCGGTCCACCCTACCAAGCCGTCCAGCTGGCCGCGTCCCTTGCTCCGTCCGGGTTCACCAAGCCGGCCGTCTCACCGCGGTCCTCAGCATCCTCTTCACTACCGGGTGCTCCTAGCCGGACAGGCCACCCCGGTCGTCCCTCGGTTTGGCCGCGTCTTGATCTCCCGTCCGAGTGCTCCTACCCGGACGCGTCACCCCGGTCCGTCCGTCGGCTTCTCATCGTCCGGGTGCTCCTACCCGGACTGGCCACTCCGGACTGTTCTGCTCCGGGTTCCTCCTGACCGGGTGTCCCTACCCGGACGTGTATACCCGGCTGTCCGTCTGTTCTCCCGTCCGGTTACTCGAGTCCGGACGCATCAACCCAGTCATCCGGACTTGCTGATCCAATCTGATCCGACCGGGTAAGTGTAGCCGGTCTAGGCTACCCGGTCCAACTCTCATTTCTTGATTTCACTTCTCTTCTTATGGCCAATCTTGATTCTTCACTTCTTTTTTGGGTCATAAGGTTCCCAAACACCTCAAAAGTTGTTAGCTCCTTGACCATTACTATCTTAAGGAACTCCATCTTGAGGTTGATGCTGGTGTTCATCCATCACAAACCCCAACCTCTGAATGTGAGCCTGTTGCTCTTCTTCTCTTCGCCTTCTTGCTATATCCCTCTCAAGTGTAGCAATCTCTTCAACAGTGGTAACAAGGTTTGATGCACCCCTGCTTCTTGTGTTCATACACCTAAAATGCAAAGGGAGAGGAAGAAGGAGAATCAATAACACAATAAAAGAAAAATGATTTAGTATCAAGCAAGGGACTAAATCCCAATGTCAAAATCAACTTAGAATTTGGCAATGGCGCCAATTTGATGTTTGGAATTTTCAAGGGTCTTAATCAAATGTTATAGTATAAAGGTTGTCAAACCAGTTCTAAGTGATTCTAAAGCAAAGGGAATGCAAGCCTATGCTTAATCTAAATGCAACCATTAAGTAGGATGATTTTTAAACTAGGACAATACTTAAATGCAATAAAAGATGAAATTTTCTTTCAATATGAGGAGATGAGATCCATGGGTATAAGGACTTGATCTTAAGTGATTAAGGTTCAATCCAAGATGTCAAACTTTTCAATCAATCTATTCCTTATGCCTAGACACTATGCTTAAACAAACTCTATCCCTAGATGAATGCTCTTTTGTAATGATCACCCAAATACATCAAATCCCATTGACTGTAATGATCAAAGCGAACATTAAAAATGAGTCTAATAGCAATCTTAGCTTCTTTAACAACTAATCCCTTAGGTAAAGAAAGCTAAAAGCATAGATGAGTTGATTCAGGCATTTCATCGAACACCTTCTGGGCGGAAATGCCTAAAGCTCTATGTTTGAGAGGCCAACTCAAATATAGCATTTAAAACACTCAATCATGCAAGGAAAAGAAAGATCTAACACTAAACACCTTGGATCTACACTTAATCACTCTTAATCACCCTAACCCATGAATCTTAAATGGATCTACTCACTAACCCACATGCTTACTCTTAAATCCATGAGAGATTTAAGCTTAATCATGTAGAGAAAGAAAGAAGATGAAATCAAACACTCAAGAACTCAAAGATAAGATGAGATTATGAATCAAAGATAAAACTTTCACCAAATTGCTTTTGTGTTCTTAGAGAGAAAATAGCATAAGTTCCACTTTGGGGATAACAAGAGTATTTCTACTTGGCTTAGAAAACCTAAAAACATCATTAAAGATTAAAAAATGTCCCTGGAATCATATAGGCTTCGACCAATAGCAAGAGAGGGTGAAAAACGCTAAGGGTAGATTGTCCTCGTCCAGCCTGTGCACGTCCAGCACGCGCATCCCGTCCTGGTCCGTTCCTCATCTCGCGCGGGTAAGGCGACCCGTGTGTATCGTTCCGCGCATGTCGCTGTCCTCGTACCGGCCTTGTCCTGCGCATGTATGGCGTCCCGCGCATGTCGTCTCGCGCATGTCGTCCCGCGCACCAGCCTGTCTCCGCATCGTTTCGGTCCCGCGCGGGTATGGCATCCCGCACATGTCGTCCCGCGCACTTCTCCGTCTCCGCATCATTCCAGTCCCACGCATGTCCGGCCGCGCATCGGCCATCTAGTTTCGGATGTTCCAGGGCTACGCGGGTAAGTGTACCCACGTCCCAGCACCCTCGGACGTCCTCCATGTCTTGGTCATGTCCGGCTCTTGTTCCATTCTTCACCAAGGACTATCCGGCTGATCCAAATCGAGGCTGACTCTGCCCAAACTAGGCCAAGCACCTTCTTCATCTCATTTTTGCATCAAAACGACTCTCAACACCTTCTTTTACTCCATGGAACACTCCAACACCTAATAAGGACTTATGAATGCAAAATGGATCCTAAATATGTCTAAACCTTAGTCTTAAGATAAAGAATGCATAATAAAGATGGCTAAAACAATGAAAATATGCAAGACATCACTATCTAATTGAGCGTCTACCCCGGAACCTTGGGAAACTTCAATCACTCAAAGTTTTGATGCTTGATGGAAACCGTGTCAGCTGTTTCCTGATGAATGTAACAAGAACTCTCCTAATTACAAGTTTCTATCTTATTACAACTAATTTTGTCTTCATTATGGTTATTATTTTTTGCAGTGGGTCAGTTAATTTGGGATAGCCTTGCAGATAACGTCATTGAAGAGCTCCCTGCATCACTCTGGAATCTGGTTCAGTTAAAGTCTCTTTGCTTAGACAACAATCAAGTGAAACAGGGAGAGCAATTGAAACGTGGTTTTGTTTCTTCACCTTCTATTCTTTTTAAGGATTTACTGAATCATTTCAATCTTATTACTGTGAATCTCTTAACATATATAGTTTTTTTTTTCAGATTCCAGATGGATTGCTGAAAGATTGCAAGAGTCTGCAAAATCTTTCTCTGCAAAACAATCCCATTTCAATGGATGAGTTTCAGCTGGTAAGTAGTTTTATTCTGCAACTTCAAAGAACAAGCTTGTGATTGTGTTGTGTGTAATATAACAATGGTGTAAATGTATATATATGGAAGGACTGGACCTTGAAGACTGTCCTGAAAAAGAGCCTCTTGGTCATGAATTCTATGCATACTTCACTATGGCAACAAGGATAACAATACCAGACTTCATCATCGAGTTTATCTGTTGTATTTTGCTTTGAATTCATGTTTTTCTTGTATTGATATTGTATGTTTTGAATCTTTAATGGAAACTAATATGGTATTTTATGATTTACTTGTGTTTTATTATAGTAAACTATATTTTCTAATCTTATTGAAATTTATAGTATAAAGCTTTTATCATTTCTATTTATAAATTAAGGGATATATAATTTTAACTAAGTGACTAGCTAGACTTATTTTTAACCCCTAAACCCTAAATATAATCATAAAAGATTTTGTAAGTACCAAACCATTATCTATATTGCGTTTTCATAACAAAAAAAAATTACATCTTTTGGTTTATTTAATATTTGAAACGAATTAAATAAGGGAAAATTGAATTTTTAATCCTCAACTTTCAAAAATAATCCAAAAAACCATGAACTCCGAAATAGGCCATTTAAATCATAAATACTTGGTCAAACACGAAACAAACACCAAACATCGTGGTCAACGTCTTTTTAACCCCTTAATTAATCTCCCGTTAAGTAATGCTTAACAGACATTTAGTGTCTAACCATCGTCGTTTTGACAACTAAAAAACCATAATCTACACGAACAAAAGTCCCAATTCATCACCATCAAATCTCTAGTTTCTCAATTCATTTCTTCTATAACACAAAACTCTCTCTAACATCTCTTTTTCATCTCTCCCTAGCATCATGAACCGTGGGATCCCTTCGAACTGTGGATGTGTGATGTTAGGAGTTTTCAAGGCTCCAAATCAAATGATGTAGCATAAAAGATTGTCGAACCAATCCTAAGTGATTCTAATGCAAAGGGAATGCAAATTCATGCTTAAGCTAAGTGCAACCATAAAGTGAGATGATATGATTATAAACTAAGGCAATACTAGAAATGCAATAAAAGATGAACTTTCTTTTCAATATGAGGCAAGAGGACTCACGGGACAAGGGAATTGACCTTGGATGATCAAGTTTCAATCTAAGATGGCAACCTTTCAACCAATCTAACACCTTAAGCCTAGACCCAATCCTAAGCAAGGTCTATCCCTCGATGAATGCTCATTCACTAACATATCTCAAGCATCTAATCCCTTAGGTTGAATAATATGAAAGCAATCAATAAGAACAAGTCTATTAGCTATCTTAACACCTTTAACAACTAATCCCTTAGGTAAAGGATGTAAAAAAGCATTGGAGAGTTGGTTCAGGCATTTCATCAAACACCCTCTGGGCATCAAATTCATATGGCTCTATTTTGAGAGGCCAACTCCAAAATAGCAATAAGAACACTCTACAAGCAAGGATCAAGAAGGATCTACACTAGAACATCTTAGATCTACACCTAATCACCCTAAGTCTCGCAAGCCCATGAATCCTGGATAGATCTACTCACTAATAGACATGGATAACCTTAAAACCATAGATGATTCAAGGCTAAACATGATTAGAGATGAGGATAATCTAGCAAACACAAGAAAATAAGATGAAAAAGAATTCAAGATCCAAACTTTCTTCAAGATCTAAATGTGTTCTTAAGAGAAAAGAAGTTGTTCTCACAAAGGAGATTACAAGAGTACTTATAGGAGGCTTGAAAGCCCTTAAAAACATAAAGACAATTGACCAAAATGGCCCAGGAATCATTAAATCTCGACCAGACCTCACAAAAACGCTCAGGGTAGGTGGCTGGCCCTGACCCGCGCGTCCTGACCCGCGCAAATCCAACTTGGTCCGTTCCTCGTCCCTCGCGTGTAAGGTGTCCTGCTCATGCCGTCCCGCACACCAGTCCGGGTCTGAGCCGGCCTCATCCCTTGTGGGTATGGCGTCCCACGCATGTCCGGCCACGCACCGGCCTGTCCTTGTACCGGCCTCGTCCCGCGTGGGTGTGGCGTCCCGCGCATGTCCGGCCGCGCACTGCCTGTCCTCGTACTGGCCTCGTCCTGCGCGGGTGTGGCGTGCCGCGCATGTCTGGCCGCGCACCAGCCATCCGTCCAAGTAGTCAAAGCCGCGCGGGTGCTCCGTCCCGAGCGTCCTGACCCGCGGCCATCCGTCCAGCAATGGTCCAAAGTAAGGTCTTCATGTCTTGAGGGTGGGAAGGTGATCCGGAGGCCATCAAGCTAAGGCACATCCTGGTCATGGTCTGGCTTATCCAAGCTTGGCCAAACTCCATTCTTCACTTCTTTTTGGATCACAATGCTCCCAAACACCTCTAATCACCCCTTGGCACACTCCAGCACCTGATAAGGAAAATGAATGCAAAATGAGGCTAAAGATGCCTAATGCCTAACCTATATGATCAAAATGCATAGGAAATGAATGCTAAAAACATGTAAATATGCAAGATATCAATTCCCCCACACTAGCCCTTTACTTGTCCTCAAGCTAAACTTTTCAAAACACAAGGAGGAGAGATACAAAGTAGGGAGGAAAGCCAAAAGAAACACTCAAAGCACTCAACTTGACATCCTAAAGAAACATAGCAAATAGCATGAGCAAAACTCTCGTATTATACTCTAGCTTCTCTAGGCCTATCAATACTCTTATGCCTCTACACTCAACATCATGAATCGACAAACTACAAATCAGCCAACTCTCACATCCATCAAACCAATCATAGGCGAATTCTTGCAGATGGTCAAATGGTCCAAATCATTTGGTTTGGTAAGTTAGTGCAAAGTGAATCAAAAGGTTAAAGATGATCTTTCAAGGTGGGTTGCACTCAAAACAAGTAGCTTTGACATTGCACATAATATATCTAAGAAAGGGATCAACTCATGCATACAATGCTCAATCTCCATTGTTCTACCCTTTTCCCAAATATACAAGTTACATTCTCATTCTCAATGCCAAGCCCCACTCTCTTCACTCACCCAAAGATTTCTCAAACACTCATGGCACTTTCTCACTTAGAACTCTTCATTTTTTTTTTTGAAGTCTACAAGGGATTTTTACACTTTTTAAACACTTACTAGCTCATACTAACTTTGGCTAGCCCCCTTTCTTTATTCATCTTTTTTTTTTTCATAGATATATGGGGGCCAAGACTTTGATTACAAACTGAGCTAGAAGTTTCTTTTACTTATCCCATAAAGACTAATCACTTTGAGTTCTGAGAGTCTATTCTTTTCTTTCATAACCTTTTCACAATCCCAAGATCAAACTTTACAACACTCACCCCCATCCTAGAAGCTAGATAATATGAGTGTCTAATCTAGCAAAAATGGAGACTAAGTATTGACGTACCCAATACTCTCAACATTATGCACATGTAAAGCTTTCCAAAGAGGCCTCACTCAACAATCAATGAAGGCTTGAGAGGAGGAAAGGGTCTAAGGGAATGGAGTACCACTTGAGTTTATCAAAAAGATTGGCAAAATAGGAGAGACAACTCAAGTGTGTATAGCCATGACTCAGCACACAAAGGACCATAAGCAATGACTCAGCACACAAAGGACCATAAGCAAGAAGCATTAAGTTCATTTAGTTCAAATAAAGATTGTAGTTGGCATCAAAGAGTAAGTTTCAGCAATCAAAGAGTTTCAAGAAGAGCTTTCAAGGCTCAAAGAATGCAAGTCTTTCAAAAGATGCTTAAGCTACTTGATATGTTTAACTAGGGTGCCAAATTCAGTGCAAACAAGTGTTCTTTACAAGGCAATACTCCATGTGCAAATGAATGCAACCTATATGCTCTAGACTCAATCTTACGAATGAAAGTGATGCAACTGCATGATTCAAAAATTTAAAATTTTCTTGGTTTTCTATGCATATATGAATGTACAATGCAATGCATGAGACTCACAATCACAAAGCAAACATGGTCAAATACCTGGTACCTCCCCCCACACTTAAATCACACAGTCTCTCTGTGAGTAAGAGAGAAGGAGATACCCCAACAAGATAAATGCAAATGTATATACAAGAAGGGTTGGAGTGATACCACATAAGAAGATATGGGCGTGGTGTTTGGTATCAGGACTAGGAGCTTGCTTGGTTCATAGCAACTAAAGGAGGCTGCTACATGGCAATCATAAGGCTCAGGTGCTTCACCACCTTTCGTCTCTCCTCTAGTGCTAGGGTTAACCTGAAAACCTTAACTATTTTTATTAAAAACTTAGAGAAAAATTGAAATTGCAAAGCTATGTACAAGGATAACCATAAGACTTCCCCCAAGTGAGCTTGCTTTGAGTCACTAGCTTTACTAACTTGTCTCTTGAACTAGTGAGAAGGAGGATCCTTCCTACCTTCAAGAGTGATGGTGAGGACCTGGGAGAGAAGCTCTCGAAGCTTGATTGGGTCATCTTGGAGCTGAGGAGTGATGATGGCTTTACCACTTGAGAATGGTGTGGACTTGCCCTTATGCTAGATCTTGTACTCAATGACACCATCCTTGATCTTATTAGGTTGGAGAGTGAGAGTGTGTGGGATCAGATCAAGAGGCGGAGGATGAGGTTCTTTCACCATCTTCTTCTTGCCATGAGTAGCCTTTGAGGCTCCACTCATCCCCTCTCTTTTAGCACTTCCCAGGTGCTCAACATACAACTCCTTAGAAGACTCCACAGCAAGGCCTTCTTTCTTGCAAATAACCACTTCATCTTGCAGCTTCTCAACAGCTTGTTCTCCACAAGTGATTTGTCCCACAATAGCCAACATCCAATGGAGATTTTAGAGGATAGGAGACAGCTTTGTTCACATGCATGAGGGTTGTTGGGGTCAAAATCGGTCACGACGGAATCAATGACTGAAAGTCTCTGGAAAGTATTTCTTGAAACAAAAAAGTCTCGAACAATTTGAAAAGAAGTTATACGAGATTTTCTCAAATTAGAATATCCACTCTCTGGTGGGGTCGACAACGGTTATCTCGAATTCAACGGCTAGGATTATTTTTTACTTATGGGTTCTTCGTGAAACATTTCTTGAAAGTAAGATCGGAAGACGACGGGCGTGCGCGTACGAGAGTCCCCGGAAAGATCGGTACGAAAAAAGGAGGATCAACCCAATCAAGATCCGCTCGCCCAAGGGCGTCAAGATTCGATCACCACAAAAACTCTAAACACAAAAGAATCTGCCTCGAAACTTCGAAGAGGTTGTTCTCTCAAACCGTGACGAACCAGAAAACGATCAAGATATCAAATCGAATCCCTCGCCGAAATCTTCAAAACGCCCGTGCTGGCACCGGGCGCCGGGCGCCATTTCGCCCGTGCTGGCACCGGGCGCCGGGCGCCGGCTCGCCCGTGCTGGCATCGGGCGCCGGCTCGCCCGTGCTGGCACCGGGCTCCGGGCGCCGGCTCGCCCGTGCTGGCCCCGGGCCCCGGGCGCCGGCTCGTCCGTGCTGGCCCTAGGCGCCGGGCGCCGGCCCTCCCGTGCTGGCCCTGGGCACCGGGCGCCGGCTCGCCCGTGCTGGCCCCGGGGCCGGGCGCCGGCTCGCCCGTGCTGGCCCCGGGCCCCGGGCGCCAGCTCGCCCGTGCTGGCCCCGGGCGCCAGTGCATCCAGTCTGATCCCAGCTCGTCCGATTTAGATCGCACCTTGTGGCTTCCGTGAAGTCATAGCACCTTCGCTACGAACCTAACGCTCCTCGGTTCAACTCGATTGGAGTTATCCTCGAAGTGTTACAACTAGAGCTAGGAAGGTTGTTTCATCCGCAAGATGTATCGTATAAAACAGGGACGATCAACTCGAACATCGATTCCTTAGGCTATTGATGAAAAAACTTTTCTAGGGTCCTAATCAAATGATGTAGTATAAAAGATTGTCGAACCAATCCTAGGTGATTTCAATGCAAAGGGAATGAAGTCTATGCTTAATCTAAGTGCAATCAATAGATTGGAGTGAAATGAACTAAAACTAAACTAAAATGCAATAAAGTAATAATCTCTCTTTCAATATGAAGCAATAGGACTCATGGGGCAAGGGAATTGACCTTGGGTGATCAAGCTTCAATCTAAAGGTGGCAGCAACATTCAATCTATCAACCTTAGGCCTAGACAACAAAACTAAGCAAGCTCTATCTCTAGATGAATGCTCATTTGCAATGAATACCCAAGTACACCAAATCTCTTTGGCTGTAATGATCAAAGCAAGCATAAAGAATGAGTCTAATAGCAATCCTAGCTTCTTTGACAACTAATCTCTTAGGCAAAGCAAGCTAAAAGCATAGATGAGTTGGTTCAGGCATTTCATAGAACACCTTTCGGGCATGAAATGCCTATGGCTCTATGTTTGAGAGGCCAACCCAAATATAGCATTAAGAACACCAAATCAATGCAAGGAAAGGATAGATCTAACACTAAGCACCTTGGATCTACACTTAATCACCCTAAATCTCCCAAGCTCATGAACCCTAAGATGATCTACTCTCTAATAGACATGATTTCCCTAAACCCATGAAGAATTCAAGGTTAACCATGATTATAGAGAAACAGATGCTCAAGAACACAAGAATAAAAGAAGAAAAAGGATCCAAGATCCAAACTTTATTCAAGATCCAAATGTGTTTTTGAGAGAAAAAGAGACAAGTCCCAAATTGAGAGATATAAGAGTATTTATACAAGGCTTAGAAGCCCTAAAAACATCATAGAAAAATACTAAAATGCCCATGAGGTCATTAAGTCTTCAGCCAATCAGAATCAAGCCAAAAGGAAGAAGCTTTGGAACCACCCGGGTCAGGTGGTCGAGGTCCGACCCGCGTATGCCGACCCGCATACCAGACTCTTGTCCAGCCTTCCAGCCGTGCGGGTGCTTCAGGCCGCGTGTGCTGACCGCGTATGTGAGCCGTGCGGGTCCTTCAGGCCGCGTATGCCAGGCCGGGTGTGTGGAGCCGTGCGGGGTTCTCATCCTGGGTGTGTGAGGCCGGGTACACTCCCTGGCGTCCATCATCTCTCGCCCAACCCGTGCGGGTAGGTTAGGTCAGGTGTCCAAGTCGGGTGTCTTGACATGCTTCCAATGAATCGATCATAACTTCTTCAATATGGCTCCAAATGACTTTAAACCACTTCCACTGGAAAGCTAACTCAAAATTCTGTATCTCCACAAAATCTTAGCATCAGAAGATATATCTAAGGCCTCTGTCCATGCTCATCTTTTTCTTGACCAGATCATGGATTGACTTCTCTTTTCATGGCCAAACTTGCCTCTTTTTGGGCCATAAGGCTTCCAAACACCTCAAATCACACAAAAGCATACTCCAACACCTGATAAGGACAAATGAATGCAAAATGGACCTAAACATGCCTAATGCCTAATTATATGATCAAAATGCATAAGATATGGATGCTTAAAACATGTAAATATGCAAGACATCAACTCCCCCACACTAGACCTTTACTTGTCCTCAAGTAATCTTTTCAAAACACAAGGAGGAGAGACATAGAGATGGGAGCAAAGCCAAAAGAAACACTCATAGCACTCAACTTGACATCCTAAAGAAACATAGCAAATAGCATGAGCAAAACTTCCTATTATGCTCTAGCTTCACAAGGCCTATCAATGACTCTTATGCCTCTATACAAGATGCAATGCTTATCAACCAAAAAGTTCTCTTAACCAGCCCACATTGATTCGCACACACACACACAAAAGGTGAAGTCTCACAAATGGGCACATGATCTCAATCATTTGACTAGGTGATCAAATGGTCTAATATGGATGATAATGAGGTTTCAATGCATCATTTCAAGGTGGCAGTCACTCAAAATCAAGGAGCTTGATCATTATGCAAAACTTATCTAAGACTAGGAGAAATTCATGCATACATGGATCCATCCTCATCATTCTACCCAATTCCTAAATGATTACAAGATCTACACTCCTTTTATTCATCTCATACCCCAAAATTGAAAACATTCTCACATCACTCACCCCATGAACAACTTTCTTTTCTTTGAATTCCAACCACTAAGGACCTCTAATCACTTTCCTAAGCTCTAACTCTTTAAGTTTTTCCTTCCCCACTATCTTATTGAATGTTTTTTTTTGTCTTTTTTTTCTTTTTATTTTCTTTTTCTTCTTCTTTTTATATATATATATATATACACAAAGATGGGGGAAGGTCAAAAACATCAATTAAGAGCTTCTTATCTTTTTATTTTAGGTCCCTAGGGTTCTTCTTTCTTATGATACTCATTTGTTCATCAATCTCAACATTGTTACATTCCAAACCCAAGAATTAGACCATTAAGGAACAAAAACCCCACTCACCATCCTAGAAGCTAGCTCAAATGATGACCCTATGCTAGCAAGATATGAGAACAAATCCATGTCGCCCCCAATACTCGCAAGATTTTGCACATGACAAACTATCAGAAAAGGCCTCACTCATGCAAATCAATGTAGGCTTCAACGAATGGATAGGGTTCAAGGGTATGGAAGTGCCATTTGGGTTAACAAAGAGTGGTACAATGGGAAAAAATAACCCAAATGTGTATGAGATCCATGATCAAGTATGCAAATGCCCATATGCAAGAGAAATTAAGTTCATTCAAGTCCAAGTTCAGGAGGGAGCTGGTCTTAAGAACAATGCCAATATCAAGCAAGCAAGCAAGTTTCAAGAAGAGTTTTCAAGGCTCAAAGCATGCAAGCCTTTCAAAAGATGCTTAAGCTACTTGATATGTTTAACTAGGGTCCCAAATTCAGTGCAAACAAGTGTTCTTTACAAGGCAATGCTCCATGTGCAAGTGAATGCAACCTATATGCTCTAGACTCAATCTTAAGGATGCAAGTGATGCAATCTACATGATTCAAAAATTCAAATTTTTTTTTTAATGCAAATATGAATGAACAATGCAATGCATGAGACTCAAAATCACAAAGCAAACAGGATCAAATACTTGGTACCTCCCCCACACTTAAATCACACAGTCTCTGTGTGAGTAAGAGAGAAGGAGATACCCCAACAAGAGAAAAGCAAATGTATATACAAGAAGGGTTGGAGTGATACCACATAAGGAGTGTTGGGTGTGGTGCCTAGGGGAGCAATGTCTGGTTGCCTGCCTCATCAGCCCAAGGGTCTTTAAAACCAAAAATCCTAGTGAAATATGTACAAAGGATAGCCATGGGACTTCCTCCCAAGTGATCTTGTTTTGAGTCACTAGCTTGACTTTCCTTCCTTTGGCTAGTGAAGGCTGGTGTGTCTAGGCTCCTTACCCATGTAGTGAAAGCCTTCTTGCCAAACCGGATCACCAGGATCATACTCATCATAGAACCAACCCCTAAACTCATTCATCCTGATCTCTTCAAAGGGTACCTTCCTTGGATCATCAACAATCAGCTCCTTGGTAGAGAGTATACCAAAATGGTAGGCAAAGGACTTGTCCATAGGAGAGTCTTCTTGGTGCATATCTTTGAGGGATTCTTCAATGTGAATAACTTGATTCTCCATAGACTCTTCACCCCTTGTTCCTCCTTGGAAGTAAACTTCACATGTGTTTCCTCCTTGATTGAGAACTCATCCATAACCAATGAGATCTCTCTTATCTCCTCTATGCATTCAACAACCAAACCATCATCACAAAGATCTTCAAAGATTCTTCCAACCAAGCTTAGTTCTTCATCCTTGCTTCTTGTTGAATTACTCTTGAATGGTGCTGGTTCAACTTGCTCTTCATATCTTTGCCCAAGATTTTCATCTACCATGCATCCAAGGAGCAATTCAAGCTCATGTATAGAGTTTTCAGCTTCTTGTTGAAATCCATCCTTGAGGTGCATGTCCTCTTCAACATCAATTTCCATATCCATGGGACATTCTTCACAAGTGTTGGTGTTGTAAAGGGGAATGATGCTTTCTTCTTGATCTTCAATGATGTGAGACAGTATGTTGTTGGTAGACTTCACATGTGTTATAGTTTCATCCATCCTTGAGCTAAGAGTCTTGCCATGAGCATCTACCTTGGTGTAAAGAGAGCTCATTTGACTTTGTATCTCAAGCCTTCCTCTTTCTCGATTCTCCAACAACTTCTCAAGCATGTTGGTGATGTGTTCTTCATTGGAGGCTTGAGGGGATTTGACTTCTTGTTCTTCATACTCTAAAGCCCAAGGTTGGTATCTCTCACCATATCCATATTGGCTTTCTTGACCAAGGTTTCCATGTGGTTGGTACTCCAATTGGGTGGTTGGCTCATAAACTCTGTCACAATAAGTGGAGCTTCTAGATATCATTCTTTCTTGACTCTCTAAAATAGCCTTGAACATTGATTCCAAGTCAAGAGACATGATCTTCCTCTCTTTTGAATGCACCTTGCAAAAGAACAACCACTTGAAAGGGAGATAGTAACTAGATAAAGGTAACAAGACTTAGTCTCAATGTCAAAATCAAACTAGAACTTGGCAACGGCGCCAATTTGATGATAGGACTTTTCTAAGGTCCTAATCAAATGATGTAGTATAAAAGATTGTCGTACCAATCCTAGGTGATTTCAATGCAAAGGGAATGCAAGTCTATGCTTAATCTAAGTGCAATCAATAGATTGGAGTGAAATGAACTAAAACTAAACTAAAATACAATAGAGTAATGATCTCTCTTTCAATATGAAGCAATAGGACTCATGGGGCAAGGGAATTGACCTTGGGTGATCAAGCTTCAATCTAAAGGTGGCAGCAACATTCAATATATCAACCTTATGCCTAGACAACAAAACTAAGCAAGCTCTATCTCTAGATGAATGCTCATTTGCAATGATCACCCAAGTACACCAAATCTCTTTGGCTGTAATGATCAAAGCAAGCATAAAGAATGAGTCTAACAGCAATCCGAGCTTCTTCGACAACTAATCTCTTAGGCAAAGCAAGCTAAAAGCATAGATGAGTTGGTTCAGGCATTTCATAGAACACCTTTTGGGCATGAAATGCCTATGGCTCTATGTTTGAGAGGCCAACCCAAATATAGCATTAAGAACACCAAATCAATGCAAGGAAAGGATAGATCTAACACTAAGCACCTTGGATCTACACTTAATCACCCTAAATCTCCCAAGCCCATGAACCCTAAGATGATCTACTCTCTAATAGATATGATTTCCCTTAAACCCATGAAGAATTCAAGGTTAACCATGATTAGAGAGAAACAGATGCTCAAGAACACAAGAATCAAAGAAGAAAAAGGATCCAAGATCCAAAATTTATTCAAGATCCAAATGTGTTTTTGAGAGAAAAAGAGACAAGTCCCAAAGGGGGAGATATAAGAGTATTTATAGAAGGCTTAGAAGCCCTAAAAACATCATAGAAAAATACTAAATTGCCCATGAGGTCATTAAGTTTTCAGCCAATCAAAATCAAGCCAAAAGGAAGAAGCTTTGGAACCACCCAGGTCAGGTGGTCGAGGTCCGACCCGCGTACCAGACTCTCGCCCAGCCTACCAGCCGTGCGGGTGCTTCAGGCCGCGTATGTGAGCCGTGCGAGTCCTTTAGGCCGCGTATGCCAGGCCGGGTGTGTGGAGCCGTGCGGGGTTCTCATCCCGGGTGTGTGAGGCCGGGTACACTCCCTGGCGTCCATCATCTCTCGCCCAACCCGTGCGGGTAGGTTAGGTCGGGTGTCCAGGTCGGGTGTCTTGACATGCTTCCAATGAATCGATCATAACTTCTCCAATATGGCTCCAAATGACTTGAAACCACTTACATTGGAAAGCTAACTCAAAATTCTGTATCGCCACCAAATCTTAGCATCAGAAGATATCTGTAAGACCCCCGTCCATGCTCATCTTTGTCTTGACCAGATCATGGATTGACTTCTCTTTTCATGGCCAAACTGGATTCTTCACCTCTTTTTGGGCCATAAGGCTTCCAAACACCTCAAATCACACCAAAGCATACTCCAACACCTGATAAGGACAAATGAATGCAAAATGGACCTAAACATGCCTAATGCCTAACTTATATGATCAAAATGCATAAGATATGAATGCTTAAAACATGTAAATATGCAAGACATCAACTATACGATTTATTTTGTGGAAAAGATAATCTTTCCGAGAAATCGTACGAACGTTCGAGGGCTTGAAACTTTTCCACGGGCTCACTTACGATTTTGGAGGCCCAAGCCCGATAGGAGCTATGACATTTTATCCTAACTCGCGGAAGTAAGATAAATGCTAAGTTTCTGCGGATAAATGTCAATGCTCGAGGATAACTAAGAAGATTGACGGAAAATGGAATATTTCCAAAACAGATAAACTTGGGCCCAAAGGCGAAAGGTTAAACGGGCCACCGACCTAAAGCGACTATATAAGGAGGGCTGGAGCAGAAGAGAAAGGGATCCGAAAATCCTAGATTGGAGACCTAGAGAGCTTCTGTTAGCTGATAGAACTTAGAATTTAGGCGGTTAGACTAGCAAGGCAGGCCCTAGAACGTCTGGCCGCCTCCTGCTCGAAAATCTCCGCTCCTCTCGGAAGGATCGGACAATTCTTTTACTTAAGAGTTCCGCACATAGAAACCCTAGGCGTTATCTTCGACCTGCCTGTTTCTATGACAAACGCTCATACTAGACGAACCCGCCCAGATGGTTCGATCTCTTGTTCAATTCTTTCTAACTGAACTACATCCGACTTGATCCTCGAAAGGGGTACGTAGGCAGCCTTTCTTAAGGTCCAGTCCCAATCTTAACAAAATCTTTTCCGCATTTATTCGGTCACTTGTCGTTGGCTGTCGCAGAGAATCCGGACCTTCAGGGAAAGTTGGGTTAACTTGGCTTTCATCCGTTTTTATTCGTTAAAATCGACAGTGTGAATTTCGGTTCCCCCAGTTTGGCGCTAGAAGGATGGGGGGACGGATTACTCTTACTCTCAAGGCCACAAAACGCTTGACCAAAGCGATGTCTGGAAATATGAAAGACAAAACTCGCAGCTCACATCAACGTTGGTAAAAAACTTTAGCGTAAATGCTCATACGTCCAACGCTTATGCAAACGACGTAGCGCTCGAGAAAATAGAAAAACCTAGTCGCGGCTTTTCGCCACAGGAACCGTGCGAATCTAAAACCTCCGTTTCGTTTCGATCGGAACAATCGGGAAAGTTACAAAAAAACTCGGAAGGTTCGATTAACGAATGGATTGCAATTCATCGTATAAAACGATCACGGTTATTCTGAAACACCAATCATCTCAACTATACGAGGAATTGGGATTCATTGGGAAGACCGATACCATGGCGAAGTACCTTCTCGTAAAATCGTAGCTTGACGAACTAAGGACCCCACTCGAGTGACGTCCTGCTCATAGTCTCCAAAACGCCCACCTTATCCCTCTTCGAGTTATCTCCTACTCCCCGTCTCTTTGTTTCAATGATTCTGTAATGTTCCATCGAGCACATGGTCAGTTTAACTAGTAGTACGAAGAAACAAAAACAGGAAATTGGGCGTTGATATCTCTCTCTCGCTCCGATATTCTTGTCAGAATTTCTTCGAAAATCAATTCTCGTTCAGTATCAGACTTCTCGAAATCCTTTAACAATGAATCGAAAGTGGCCATTCCTAAACGCCTAATAAACTTTCGATAAATTACTAACTCATACTCGCAAGAATCCTTCGACGAAATACACATCCGGTCTTGTAAAAACTAATGCTACGAAAATTGAAAATTGGATTAGAAGACATGAAACAAAGAGGAACGGACAAGAGGCGATCTCGAATAATCGATGAGAGTAAGGTACGTCAGACTTATAAATTTTTGTCAAGGTTTTAATTTTTCGTAGGACAGGAACGAAAACGTCTTGAAAACTGCCGTAGAATTTAGGGAACTTAGAACCTAGGTGGATAGTCTAGCAAGCTAAGTCTTGGGCAAATTTTCCAGTCTTGTTCCATTGTTCCTTGATTGTCCAGGCAGAACATGCAAACCGATCTAGTCTCTCGAAAAACCGAGAAACGATCGCCACGCATTCTAAAGCATACTCATCCCGCTTCCTAAAAGAAAGAAAAAACGTACACAAGCCTTCGAAAGAACGGCTAACCCGTTTTCTTTCGTAAAAAGAAAAGGGAAGTAGGTAAGAAAACTATACCCGTATAATCCCATCTTCGAAAACTTTTTGCTTCAGCATCAAGACAACGCTTTTGACAAAGCAAACTCTCGCAGCAAAAAGATTCGTCTAAAAAACGCTAGCGGCATAGCCCAACCGTTACAAACATAGTCTTGAAAACTCTACGTCGTCTCTCGTCGCAAACTCGCGACTAGAAACGTGTACCAACGTCAGACTAATAGCACAACGGTGAACTACGAAAATAACGAAATAACCTTCGGTAAAACTCCATGAGTAATTCGAACCAGCTTTCGTCCAAAGGTCGAAATCATAGCGGAAACATCTCCCGTGTAATCTGCGGAAACATTGCTACTTTGACAATCTGCGATTTTCTATCTCCATGAAACCGGTCATCCATTACTTTCGTATAACAAGAACATTTTAAACAAAACAGCCTATGGAAAAAACATGATCGGTCTCATGCAAAACAACTTCGCAGTACGCAAAAGTGAATGAGGAAAACATAATCCGTTGTCGCAAATATCGCAAGTAATTTGTGAGAAACACTCTCCAGTTACCTTTACGAAAACCCCCTCTTACATCACTTTTACGAAAAATCTTCTTTATGGTCGAGTCAATTCGTACAAAGCAACTTTCGTAAAATAAACACAATGGGTCCAACGGGTAACTGTCATAGACAGTTTTTGCTCCACAAGGTTTCTGGCTCCTGCTTTCACTCCCCGCGGTTACGTCCGAGCAGGAAATAATCACGCAGGCGAACCCGCACGTGTCCTGCGTCCATCCCTTAAACTTTTCCCCCCCCCGGGATAAAATGAAACGATTTTCATGAAACAAAAGAAAATTTTATACGAACCATTCATCGTATAACTGAGGCCTAAAGTGGAAGATCGTTTCTAAAAGCCATCAGCCATAACTCAGAAAACTCCGCTATGCTTGGCATGTCTATCTCGGCAAACGCTATTTCCGTAAAGCCCGGACCTGAATTCGGAATCCCCATTAAGGACAATCGTAAACTAACATGACCTTAATAAGGGTCATGGTCTGATCATTTACCAACAACTTCCTTGGCGATACTGCTGAATCTAGCCTCCATGCCAATCCAAAACTACTGAGCGACCACTGCTCCAATCACTTAACGGCTAAAACAACAATCCACAATTTGTTCATAGAACGCCAAGTGACTATTACGCAAGCAATTTGTCGTATAACCCAGAATCGGAAAATCATACGATAAACTCTTCATACCAATACTCAGTCCTAACAACCATATTGTTTACGGAAGATTTAAACTTATCGTCAATCGATTAAGTTCTATACGCCCCGTAAACGCAGCATGAAAAGAAACAGTCGTGACAAGGCTCCAAGAGTTATACGAGTCATTCTTAATAATACACAAAATAAATCCCTCGGGAGGCCAACACTTCACGAAGCACAGTGGAGAAAGACGCTCCTTCCCAGGAACAAATTTACGCGACCCTTCGGTCCTAATTCCTCGATCAAAAATCGAACAATTCAGCGCCAAAACTGAGACAACAGTTTTTTGGCTGCGAAAATTCGCAAAACATCTCCAAGCCCGCAAACATTTCAACCACGAAATGCGGCACAAGGAAAACTCGACCTTCAGCACTGAGAGACGTCGCTAACGCTCGAAGGACATTCTTTTCCTCGAAACATTCCAGACGAAATCCTCGTCTCTAGAACTCAAAACATACAAACACACCTCTAAACGGTAACATGCCTCTAGAATGGCATCATTTCTTTGTTGCTGATCACAACAAACGAACTCTAATGTCATAAACAGACAATAGCCGCCTTTAAAAGGGTAGGCTCTCTTACATCCGACAACGATAACATAGCGTGCTATACAAGAAAACCGAAATTTTGTTTAGCACTTCCTAATGGAAGTAGCTCGATTTGTACCCAGACAAATCATATAAGCCGATAACAATTCGCGGATTTTAAAACGGTACGAGTCAGGTTAAAATCGCAAACCGGCAAAACGAAAGCCGATTTGTCATCGCAAAGCCTCAGTCCGAGAGTAAACCTAGGTCTTGCCTTAAACCCAGCCATGCTGGATCTTGACATCTCAAAAGCATAGTATCAACACCCCGATACGAGATTCCGAAATTTGTCTCTTCATTTATATTTGTACGTTTATGAGTCTCCGCAAACCAAAAGATTTCGGGAATTCTCATCTTACACAACGACAGGTATGGTGATCATCTGAGGGACAGGAATGAGACGACAACTCACACCGTGTCCCTCTTACTTCGAAAAACAGAAGTTCTCTCAATTTATAAAAACCACGATTTTATAAATTTGAGCAAATTATTTTTACAGGAACTAAAACGGGCAGGGATTCAGAGCCACCAACGGCCAGTCCCGAAAAATACATCATGGCGTCACAACGGCCAGACCAAAACAAATACCATCAACAGCATCATGCTCAAAAGTCTCTCACGACACATAATCAGACCATATAAGTCTCGCTGGAAAACAGATCACAAGGGTCTTAAACTCCAAAACGAACTACGGAAGGCTTGATCCCTTCGACATGGGTACGTAGGCAGCCTTCAAAAGGCACAGTCCCAATCTTACCACTTTCAACGGAGCCTTTCAACCATTAATTCCACCTATCTTACCAGACATGTCTTATCGCTCGCAAGAACATTACCAAGGTTCTAACGAGCTGGGGGGCTAACTGTTGGGGTCAAAATCGGTCACGACGGAATCAATGACTGAAAGTCTCTGGAAAGTATTTCTAGAAACAAAAAGTCTCGTATAATTTGAAAAGAAGTTATACGAGATTTTTGTTGGGTCGAAAACGGTTATCTCGAAATCAACGGCTAAAGAGTTTTCCAAAATCAAAGATTTCCCGCACGAACGGTCGACGGAGGAAGGATCGGGCGACGGAGAACCCATGGGTGGCAGAGAATCCCTGGTGCCGGCGGCAGGCGAGACGGAGCCGGCCTGGCGCCAGCGGCAAGCCCACTGGCGCCGGCGGCAGATGCGACGCGACGCAGCCGGCCTGGCGCCGGCGGCAAGCCCCCTGGCCTCGGCGGCAAGCGCGACGCAGCCGGCCTGGAGCCGGCGGTAGGTCCCCTGGCGCCGGTTGACGGTCCTTGTCCTGGTCTCTGTCCTGGTCTCGGTCCTGATGACATGACTTTTCTAAGGTCCTAATCAAATGTTGTAGAATACAAGATGTCAATCCAATTCTAAGAGATTTTAATGCAAAGAGAATGCAAGCTCATGCTTAATCTAAGTGCAATCAAGATAAGAAGATGATTATGAAACTAAGACAATATTAAAAATGCAATAAAAGATTAAACTATTCTTTCTCAATGAGGCAAGGGGGGTTCTTGGGACAAGGGAATTGACTTTGGGTGATCAAGGTTCAATCCAAGATGCCAACTTTTCAATCAATCTATTTCCTTATGCCTAGACAACAAAACTAAGCAAGCTCTATCCCTAGATGAATGCTCTTTTGCAATGATCACCCAAGTACACCAAATCCCTTTGGCTGTAATGATCAAAGCAAACATGGAGAATGAGTCTAATAGCAATCCTAGCTTCTTTGACAACTAATCCATTAGGCAAAGCAAGCTAAAAGCATAGATGAGTTGGTTCAGGCATTTCATAGAACACCTTCCGGGCATGAAATGCCTATAGCTCTATGTTTGAGAGGCCAACCCAAATATAGCATGAAGAACACCAAATCAATGCAAGGAAAGGATAGATTTAACATTAAGCACCTTGGATCTACACTTAATCACCCTTAGTCTCCCAAGCCCATGAACCCTAGATAGATCTACTCACTAATAGCCATGGAAAACCTCAAAATCAATGATGATTCAAGGCTAAACATGATTAGAGAAGAAGATAATCTATTAAACACAAAAGAAATGAGATAAAATGGATCAAAGATTCAAACTTTCTTCAAGATCTTATTATGTTTTTGAGAGAAAAGAAGTTAGATCTCTTAATGATATTACAAGAGTATTTATAGGTGGCTTGAAAGCCCTTAAAAACATAAGAGAAAAGTCCAAAAGGTCCTTGGTGCCACATGATTTTCGACCAATCAGAAGCTAAGAAAAGGAAGAAAGTGAGCCACCCGGGTCAGGCTGTGTTGTCCTTGGCCGGGTGTGTTCCAGCCGGGTGTTTTCCAGTGTCCTGGACGTGCGGCCGTGCGGGTAGAAGCAGTCGGGTAGGTGCTGTCCGGGTGTCTCCATGCGCGGGTAGTAGTGGCCGGGTGGACGAGGTCGAGTGGGTTTGTATGCGGGTGAGGCAAGATCGGGTGCGTCCTTGGTCGCGTCCCGTCCGTTCGTCCCGTGTCCATCCCGTGCGGGCAGTCTCTCCCGAGCATCCAAGACCGCGCATCCAATGCGTCCGTGCTCCGTCCCGTGCGGGTAGTCTCGCCCACGTGTGCAAGACCGCGTATCTCCATCGGCAGGGACTAACCCGTGCGGGTAAGCTACCCCGAGCACTCCAGCCCGCGTGTCTCGTCCTTCCCAGATGCTGTCCTGCGCGTTCCTCGCCCGAGCACGTCCAGGCCGCGTGCGTTCTAGGCGTCCAGCATGCGCGGTGGTCGACCCCGGGTATGGTCACCCGGGTGGCTTGACATGCTTCCACTCAATTGATCATAACTTCCCCAATATGGCTCCAAATGTCTTGAAACCACTTCCATTGGAAAGATAACTCAGAATTCCATGTCTCCACAAAATCTTAGCATCAAAAGATATTTCTAAGGCCTCTGTTCTTGTTCATCTTTAAACTCCTCTTCTTCATCACAAAACTCCCAAACATCTCCAATATCTCCAAATTGTACTCCAACACCTGATAGAGATTTATGAATGCAAAACGAGCCTAAAGATGCTTAATGCCTAGTCTAAATGAGCAAAAATGCACAAGATATGATAGCTAAAAACATGTAAATATGCAAGACATCAACTTCCCCACACTAGACTTTTGCTTGTCCTCAAGTAAACTTTTCAAACACAAGGGAGATGGATGCATGGATGGGAGCAAAGCCAAAGGAAACACTCATAGCACTCAACCTGACATCCTAAAGAAACATAGCAAATAGCATGAGCAAACTCTCTTATTATGCTCTAGCTTCACAAGGCCTATCAATTACTCTTATGTCTCTACACAAGATGCAAAGCCTATCAACCAACATGTTCTCTTAACCAGCCCTCACATTGATTCACACACACACACACAGGGTGAAGTCTCACAAATGGGCACATGATCTCAATCATTTGTCTAGGTGATCAAATGGTCTAATATGGATGAAAAGGAGGGTTCAATGCATCATTTCAAGGTGGCAATCACTCAAAAATCAAGGAGCTTGATCATTATGCAAAATTTATCTAAGACTAAGAGCAATTCATGCATTACATGGATCCATCCTCATCATTCTACCCAATTCCTAAGTGATTACAAGTTCTACACCCCTTTTAATTCATCCCATAACCAAAAATGAAAACATACTCACATCACTCACCCAATGAACATTTTCTTTCTCATGATTCAACCTCTAAGGACCTCTATTCACATTCTAAGCTCTAACTCTTAAGCTTTTCCTTCCCCACTATCAAAAACATCAATTAAGAGCTTCTTATCTTTTTATTTTAGGTCCCTAGGGTTCTTCTTTCTTATGATACTCATTTGTTCATCAATCTCAACATTGTTACATTCCAAACCCAAGAATTAGACCATTGAGGAACAAAAACCCCACTCACCATCCTAGAAGCTAGCTCAAATGATGACCCTATGCTAGCAAGAGATGAGAACAAATCCATGTCGCCCCCAATACTCTCAAGATTTTGCACATGACAAGCTATCAAAAGAGGCCTCACTAAAGAAAATCAATGTAGGCTTCAAAGAATGGATAGGGTTCAAGGGTAAGGGAGTGCCATTTGGGTTAACAAAGGGTGGTACAATGGAAAAAGATAACCCAAATGTGTATGAGATCCATGACTAAGTATGCAAATGCCCATATGCAAGAGAGATTAAGTTCATTCAAGTCTAAGTTCAGGATGGAGCTGGTCTTAAAAAAATGCCAATATCAAGCAAGCAAGCAAGTTTCAAGAAGAGTTTTCAAGGCTCAAAGCATGCAAGATTTTTCAAAAGGTGCTCAAGCTACCTGATATGTTTAACTAGGGTGTCAAATTCAGTGCAAACGAGTGTTCTTTACAAGGCAATGCTCCATATGCAAATGAATGCAATCTATATGCTCTAGACTCAATCTTAAGGATGCAAGTGATGCAATCTACATGGTTCAAAAATTTAATTTTTTTTTTGATTTTCTATATATTTATGAATGTACAATGCAATGCATGAGACTCAAAATCACAAAGCAAACATGATCAAATATCCGGTACCTCCCCCACACTTAAATCACACAGTCTCCTGTGTGAGTAAGAGAGTAAGAGATACCTCAACAAGGCAAAAGCAAATGTATATACAAGAAGGGTTGGAGTGATACCACACAAGGAGATTTGGGCATGGTGCTTGTGTCATGACTAGAAGCTGGCTTGGTTCATAGCAACTAGAGGAGGCTGCTACATGGCAATCATAAGGCTTAGGTGGTCTACCACCTTTCTTCTCTCCTCTAGTGCTTGGCTAAACCTGAAAAATCTTGACCACTTTTATTAAAAACTTAAAAGGAAATTTGAAATTGCAAAGCTATATACAAGGATAACCATGGGACTTCCTCCCAAGTGAGCTTGTTTTGAGTCACTAGCATGACTACCTTTTCTCTTGGACTAGTGAGAAGGAGGATCCTTCCCACCTTCAAGAGTGATGGTGAGGACCTGAGAGAGAAGCTCTTGAAGCTTGATTGGGTCATCTTGGAGCTGAGGAGTGATGATGGCTCTAGCACTTGAGAATGGTGTGGATCTGCCCTTGTGCTTGATCTTGTACTCAATGACTCCATCCTTGAGCTTCTTTGGATGGAGAGTGAGAGTGTGTGGGAGAAAATCAAGAGGTGGAGGATGAGGCTCTTTCACCATCTTCTTCTTGCCATGAGTGGCCTTTGAGACTCCACTCATCCCCTCTGTTTTAGCACTTTCCAAGTGCTCAACACACAACTCTTTTGAATACTCTCCATCAAGACCTTCATTCTTACCAACAACCTATTCATCGTGGGGCTTCTCAACAGCTTGTGCATCACAAGTGATTGTCCCACAATAGTCTGACTCCATTGGAGGTTGTAGAGGGTAGGAGACAGCTTTGTTGACATGCATGAGGGTGACCTTCTTGTTGGGAAAGTCAATGCAAGCTCCAACTATTGTGAGGAAAGGAGTGCCAAGGATAAAAGGGACTCTCTCTTCAGATGCCATCTTCAAAACAGTGAGGTCAATAGGTATAGTGCAGGATCCAATCTTCAAGGGGGAGTCCTTGATTATGCCAAGTGGGATTGTAGAAGAGGAATCCCCGAAGGTGAGAGGAGGAGTATCTGGTTCCATGCTTTCAATCCCAATACTCTGCACCATATCCAAGGAGATGACATTAACACTAGCACCACTATTAACAAGAGCATCATCCATAGTTAGTTTACCAAGAGAGCAAGACAAGGTGAACTTCCCTTGAGACTCAAGCTTAGGAAGGGACTTTGGAGGGATTGGTGGATCGATCTTCAGAAGTGAGATGTCCAAAAGTTCAGCCACTTCAGCTTGGTGGGTGAGAATGTCCTGTATGAGCATCATTTGGACATGAGCAGCATGCATATTGGTGATCTCTGGAAGCTTGACTCCAATATCACTTAGGTCTTTTCTGAATTTGGAGACCAATTTTTTCTGAGATTTGGTGAGGAATCTTTGAGGGAAAGGGAGCTTATCATAGGGTGATAGCTCCACCTCATTGTCCTCTTCCTTCACTTCTTTTAGCTGGAGGTTAGCACTCTTCTCAACTTGTGTCTCAACCATAGGCTCATCAATCTTCAGAATCTTTCGTTAAACCTTCTTATCAGCTCTCTTCACAACTCTAGCTTCAGCTGTGGCCACAACCAGTTTCTTATCATTTTCAATCTGATTTCCAAGCACTAGCCTCTCAATCTCATCAACATCATTCTTATGATCACTCAACGCAATCCTTGAAGAAGTGGAGAGGATAACATTGCAAGTCTCCTTAGGGTTCTTCTCTGGTTTTCCTGGTAGAGATCCCATTGGATTCTTGGAAGATGAAGACATGGAGGCAACTTGGCTCTCCAAAGCTTTGAGGTGAGAGGCAAGTTGCATGTACTTGTTGTTAAGATCAGAATAAGTTCCATCAATCTTGGCATGGATGTTCTTGAACTCATCACAAATGTTCTTAGCATTTATTTCTTGAGCTTCTAAGAGTTGCTTGAACATGGACTCCATTTTTGAGCTTGGATCTTGGGAAGAACTTCCTTGAGGCTGAGATGACTGATTTGTTTGGTAGCATCCTTGTTGATTGTTGTAGTGAGGTCTTGGCTGATAGTTGTTTTGGTATTGGAAGTTTGGCTCCTTCCTATACCATGTGCCATTAACATTGATGAAGCACATCTCCTCTTGGCCTTCTAAACCATCAACCTCATTGATTGTAGGAGGAACCTCTTGACTAGGAGCACCCACAAAATTCATCTGTTCTTGTTTAGCTTGGGTGGAGAGAAGCAAATCTATCTTTTCTTGCAAGGTCTTGATTTCCTTCCTTGTGTGCTGGTCATCACTTTTATTGGCTCTATCATGCTCCTCACTATAAACTGAGTCACTCTTGGCCATGTTCTCTACTAGTTCTTCAGCATCCTCTTCAGTTCTTCCCAAGAAGAAACCATTGCTAGCAGTATCAAGCCTATTTCTGCATTTTGGTAGAGCTCCTCTATAGAAGGTGCTAAGCAAACTCTCTTTGGTGAAGCCATGATGTGGACACTGAGACCAATAGCCCTTGAACTTCTCCCATGCTTCACTGAAGCTCTCAAGATTCTTTTGTTGAAAACCAGAGATTTCGTTTTTGATCTTAGCTGTCCTTGAGGAAGAGAAGAACTTCTCTAGGAATACCCTCTTGCAATCATTCCAAGTGATGATAGAGTCACTTGGAAGAGCCTTCTCCCACTGATGAGCTCTGTCTCCTAGAGAGAAAGGAAATAGCCTGAGTTTAAAAGCATCTTCAGAGACTCCATTGGTCTTGGACAAACCACAATACTTGTCAAATTGATCCAAGTGATCTAGTGGATCCTCCACAGCCAAGCCATGAAACTTGTTGTTCTCTATCACATTGAGCAGCCCTGATTTGATCTCAAAGTTTTTGTTCTCCACAGCCGGTGCTCTGATTCCCAACCTATGACCATATGAATGTGAGATTGGTCATAGGCTCCAATGGCTCTTGCTTGGCGTGGTTGGTGATGTGGCTGGCGTGGTGGTCTAGGATTGCCAGCTCTTGGACCTTTGCCCCCTAGGACATCACCATCTTGAGGCAGATTCTCCATCTCAAACCCCAACCTTTGAAGATGAGCCTGTTGCTCTACTTCTCTTCTTTGTCTTGCTATCTCCCTCTCAAGTGCAGCAATCTCTTCAACAGTAGGAACCAAGTTAGATGCCCCTCTGCTTCTTGTGATCATACACCTGAAAGTAAGAGATAGAAGAAGCAAGACAACCAATATCACAAGATAATAAAAAAATAAAAATGACTTAGTCTCAAGCAAATGACTAAATGCCAATGTCAAAATCAACTTAGAACTCGGCAACAACGCCAATTTGATGAAAGGACTTTTCTAAGGTCCTAATCAAATGTTGTAGAATTCAAGATGTCAATCCAATTCTAAGAGATTTTAATGCAAAGGGAATGCAAGTTCATGCTTAATCTAAGTGCAATCAAGATAAGAAGATGATTATGAAACTAAGACAATATTAAAAATGCAATAAAAGATTGAACTTTTCTTTCTCAATGAGGCAAGGGGGGTTCTTGGAACAAGGGAATTGACTTTGGGTGATCAAGGTTCAATCCAAGATGCCAACTTTTCAATCAATCTATTTCCTTATGCCTAGACAACAAAACTAAGCAAGCTCTATCCCTAGATGAATGCTCTTTTGCAATGATCACCCAAGTACACCAAATCCCTTTGGCTGTAATGATCAAAGCAAACATGGAGAATGAGTCTAATAGCAATCCTAGCTTCTTTGGCAACTAATCCCTTAGGCAAAGCAAGCTAAAAGCATAGATGAGTTGGTTCAGCCATTTCATAGAACACCTTCCGGGCATGAAATGCCTATAGCTCTATGTTTGAGAGGCTAACCCTAATATAGCATGAAGAACACCAAATCAATGCAAGGAAAGGATAGATCTAACACTAAGCACCTTGGATCTACACTTAATCACCCTTAGTCTCCCAAGCCCATGAACCCTAGATAGATCTACTCACTAATAGCCATGGAAAACCTCATAATCAATGATGATTCAGGGCTAAACATGATTAGAGAAGAAGATAATCTATTAAACATAAAAGAAATGAGATAAAAAGGATCAAAGATCCAAACTTTCTTCAAGATCTTATTATGTTTTTGAGAGAAAAGAAGTTAGATCTCTTAATGAGATTACAAGAGTATTTATAGGTGGCTTGAAAGCCCTTAAAAACATAAGAGAAAAGTCCAAAAGGTCCTTGGTGCCACATGATTTTCGACCAATCAGAAGCTAAGACAAGGAAGAAAGTGAGCCACCCGGGTCAGGCTGTGTGGTCCTTGGCCGGGTGTGTTCCAGCCGGGTGTGTTCCAGTGTCCTGGACGTGCGGCCGTGCGGGTAGAAGCAGTCGGGTAGGTGCTGTCCGGGTGTCTCCATGCGCGGGTAGTAGTGCCCGGGTGGACGAGGTCGAGTGGGTTTGTATGCGGGTGAGGCAAGATCGGGTGCGTCCTTGGTCGCATCCCGTCCGTTCGTCCCGTGTCCATCCCGTGCGGGCAGTCTCTCCCGAGCATCCAAGACCGCGCATCCAATGCGTACGTGCTCCGTCCCGTGCGGGTAGTCTCGCCCGCGTGTGCAAGACCGCGTATCTCCATCGGAAGGGACTAACCCGTGCGGGTAAGCTACCCCGAGCACTCCAGCCCACGTGTCTTGTCCTTCCCAGATGCTGTCCCGCGCGTTCCCTCGCCCGAGCACGTCTAGGCCGCGTGCGTTCTAGGCGTCCAGCATGCGCGGTGGTCGACCCCGGGTATTGTCACCCGGGTGGCTTGACATGCTTCCATTCAATTGATCATAACTCCCCCAATATGGCTCCAAATGTCTTGAAACCGCTTCCATTGGAAAGCTAACTCAGAATTCCATGTCTCCACAAAATCTTAGCATCAGAAGATATTTCTAAGGCCTCTGTTCATGTTCATCTTTAAACTCCTTTTCTTCATCACAAAACTCCCAAACATCTCCAATATCTCCAAATTGTACTCCAACACCTGATAGAGACTTATGAATGCAAAATGAGCCTAAAGATGCTTAATGCCTAGTCTAAATGAGCAAAAATGCACAAGATATGATAGCTAAAAACATGTAAATATGCAAGACATCAGGTCCCATCGTGCTCGGTCTGATCCCGTCTTGGCTTGCTTGGATCAATCCTCGTGGGTTTGATACGATCACGGCTACGGAATTAACATCTCTCAATTCTAATCGATTGGAATCATCCTCGATGTTTTACGACAAAAATTAAAAAGGTTGGATTTCTCGTAGAGGATATCGTGTAAAACAAGATCGATTAACTCGAACATCGATCCTTTAGGCTATACGGTTTATTTTACGAAAAAGATAGTCTTTCCGAGAAATCGTATAAAACGGTCAACGACTTAAGACAAGTCCACAGACTTACTTACGATTTTAAGAATTCAGGCCCAATCAGACTATGACGGTTTATCCAATTTCCCGAACATCGGATAAACATCAAGTCACCGAAAAATAGGGGAAAACTCGAGGATAATTACGAAGATCGACGAAAATGGAATATTTCCTGAAGAGATAAACTTGGGCCCAAAGGCGAAATCCATCATCCTAAGGCAAACCGACCTAGAAGTGAGTATATAAGGAGAGCAAGAGCAGAGGAGAAGGGGATCCGAAAATCCTAGAATCTAGACTTAGAGAACTCCTGCTAGCTTAGAGAACTTAGAACTTAGGTGGTTAGGCCAGCGAGGTAGGACTTAGAACGTCTGGCCGCCTCTTGTTCTAGTTTTATCTTCTCCGCAGACCCCTGTTCCTCTCAGAAGGATCTAACAAATTCTTTTACTCAGAGCTCCGCACATAGAAACCCTAGGCATTATCTTCGACATGCCCGTTTCTATAGCCAACTCTTATACTAGACGAACCCGCCCAGACGGTTCGATCTCTTGTTCAATTCTTTCTAACTGAACTACGTTCGAATTGATCCTCGAAAGGGGTACGTAGGCAGCCTTTCTTAAGGTCCAGTCCAAAATCTTAACAAAACCTTTTCCGCATTTATTCGGTCACTTGTCGCTGGCTGTCGCAGAGAATCCGGACCTTCAGGGAAAGTCGGGTTAACTTGGCTTTCCTCCATTTTTATTCATTAAAAGTGACAGTGTGAATTTCGGTTCCCACAGTTTGGCGCTAGAAGGAGGGTGGGACGGATTACTCTTACTCATACGGCCGCAAAGCGCTTGATCGAACTGATGACCGGAAATATGAGAAAAAAACTCGCGGCTTTCCGCCACAGGAAGAGCACAAAAACGAGCTCGCCATTTCTCTATCTAAACAGAAAGGGCAACGATAAAATCTATCAAACCCCAAAAATTCGCCTTGTTACCAAGTTAGAGAAATCGCAACGAGCAATGTTTCTACAAAAAACGTTTCTTTCGAGAACCTCTCGGAAAAATAAAACTTATTCTCCTCGAAACCTTGGGGAAACCCTAGATTACTCGCGGAACAGAAGAACGGCAAATCGGGTCACCAATTCCCACTGCAGTACTTCTTCCGAACAACTCTCGGGAAGCAAACGACGAAACGGGAAAAGAGCTTACCAATGCTTCCCAACCGTCCGAACCACCCAAGGGGGGCCAAAACTCCGACTGTCCCGACCGGTTAGCCATACGACAAGTTTGGTCTGTCTCGACCAGCTCGCCGTACGACAAGCTCGGTCTCTCTTGACCAATTTGCAATATGGCCAGCTTGGTCCTTCTTGACCAGTTTGAGAAGAACAGAGTTGATTTCTATAAACCTACTCAAAACCTAAACCGGTTAACTAAGACGTTTTTTAAAATCTAAAAATTTTCGCGCCATTGCGAACTCTCGACTTTTATCCGCTAAGCTTACTTTCGGAAAACTACTCAAAACTCCTTTGGATAAATCCTACGGAAACGAGAGAATTTCTGATTAAGTTTAAGAACAAAATTACAACTCTCCACAGCGAGAGTGTCGGATATTAAAATTCGGTAACATCTTACGGAAACAACTTCCGTAAGATCAAACTCGGTAATATTTTACGAAACATCATTCCTTAAGTCAAACAAAATCATATCAAACAACAAGGTCTGAGACTTGACCAGTTCGCTCATGGCTTGACGAACTAAGAACCTCACCCGAATGACATCCTGTCCATTGCTCCCTCTTAGCCTGCTTCTCTTTCTTTTGTTTCAACGATTTCGTAAAATCCCTTCGGTACATAAAACGCAATCTGATTCTGCCACGTTGAGTCGGAAACATCTATTCATAACGCTTGATAGACTTTTCAACAATATACAAAGCGCACCTGTCAATTTAGGGAAGTACGAAGAAACGGAGACATGAGCTTAGACGTTGATATCTCTCGTTCGCTCCGATATTCTCATCAGGATTTCATCGAAAATCAATTCATACGAAATTCAGTATCAGACTTTCCGAAGTCCTTTGACGTAGAATCAAAAGTGGCCATTCCGAAACGCCTAAGAAAACCTTCGATGGAATACACATTCCTTCTCGTAAAAACTATCACTATGGAAGGTGAAACACAGTTCAGAAGACAAAAGAAGAAGAAGGAGGAAGAAGGGGAAATCTCAAATCATCGATGAGACTAAGGTATGTCCGACTTATAAAATTTTGTAAAGGTTTTAGTTCTTCGTAGGACAGGAACAAAAACGTCATGAAAACTGCCGTAGAATTTAGGGAACTTAGGACCTAGGTGGATAGTCTAGCAAGCTAAGTCTTAGGCAAAATTTCCAGTCTTGTTTCATCGTTCCTTGATTGTCCAGGCAGAACATGCAAACCGATCTAGTCTCTCGAAAAATCGAGAAACGATCGCCACGCGTTCAAAAGCATACTCATCCCGCTTCCTAAAAGAAAGAAAAAATGTACACAAGCCTTCGAAAGAACGGCTAGCCCGTTTTTTTCGTAAAAAGAAAAGGGAAGTAGGTACGTTTACTATACCCGTATAATCCCATCTTCGAAAACTTTTTGCCTCAGCATCAAGACAACGCTTTTGACATAGCAAACTCTCGCAGCAATAAGATTCGTCTAAAAAACGCTAGCGGCATAGCCCAACCGTTACAAACATAGTCCTGAAAACTCTACGTCGTCTCTCGTCGCAAACTCGCGACTAGAAACGTCTACCAACGTCAGACTAATAGCACGACGGTGAACTACGAAAATAACGAAATAACCTTCGGTAAAACTCCATGAGTAGTTCGAAGCAGCTTTCGTCCAAAGGTCGAAATCATAGCGGAAACATCTCCCGTGTAATCCGCGGAAACATCGCTACTTTAATAATCTGCGACTATCTCCATGAAACCGGTCATCCATTACTTTCGTATAACAAGAAAATTTTAAAACAAAACAGCCTATGGAAAAAAAATGATCGGTCTCATGCAAAACGACTTTGCAGTACGCAAAAGTGAATGAGGAAAACATAATCGGTGGTCGCGAATATCGCAAGTAATTTGTGAGAAACACTCTCTGGTTACCTTTGCGAAAACCCCCTCTTACATCACTTTTACGAAAAATCCTCTGTATGGTCGAGTCAATTCATACAAATCAACTTTCGTAAAATAAACATAATGGGTCCAACGGGTAACTGTCATAGACAGTTTTTGCTCCACAAGGTTTCTGGCTCCTGCTTTCACTCCCCGCGGTTACGTCCGAGCAGGAAATAATCACGCAGGCGAATCCGCACGTGTCCTGCGTCGATCCCTTAAACTTTGTCCCCCTCGGATAAAATGAAACGATTTTCATGCAACAAAAAAAAATTTATACGAACCATTCATCGTATAACTGAGACCTAAAGTGGAAGATCGTTTCTAAAAGCCATCAGCCATAACTCAGAAAACTCCGCTATGCTTGGCATGTCTATCTCGGCACACGCTATTTGGCCCTCAGCCAACTACGCATTTCCGTAAAGCCCGGACCTAAATTCAGCATCCCCATTAAGGACAATCGTAAACCATCATGACCTTAATAAGGGTCATGGTCTGATCGTTTACCAACAACTTCCTTGGCTATACGGCTGAATCTAGCCTCCATGCCAATCCAAAACTACTGAGCTACCACTGCTCCAATCGCTTAACGGCTAAAACAACAATACACGATTTGTTCATAGAACGCCAAGTGACTATTACGCAAGCAATTTGTCGTATAACCCAGAATCGGAAAATCATACGATAAACCCTTCATACCAAAACTCAGTCCTAACAACCATATGGTTAACGGAAGATTTAAACTTATCGTCAATCGATTAAGTTCTATACGCCCCGTAAACACAGCATGAAAAGAAACACTTGTGACAAGGCTCCAAGAGCTATACGAGTCATCCTTAATATATACAAACAAATCCCGGAAGGCCAACACTTCACGAAGCACTGTGAATGTAGACGCTTCTCCTTGGGTCAAACTTACGCGACCTCTTGGTCCTGCGTCCAAACCGAAACAACAGTTTCTGGCTGCGAACATTCGCAAAACATCTCCAAAGCCCGCGAACATATCAACCACGAAATGCGGCACAAGGAAAACTCGACCTTCAGCACTGCGAGACCTTCCAGACGAAATCCTCGTCTCTAGAACTCAAAACATACAAACACACCTCTAAACGGTAACATGCCTCTAAACTGGCATCATTTCATTGTTGCTGATCACAACAAACGAACTCTAACGTCCTAAACTGACAAATAGCCGCCCTTCAAGGGGTAGGCTCTCTTGCATCCCACAAGGATAAACATAGCGCGCTATACAAGAAATCCAAATTTTGGTTTAGCTCTTCGTAAAGGAAGTATCTCGACTCACGCCCAGACAAATCATATAAGCCGACAACAATTCGCGGATTTTAAACGGTACGAGTCAGGTCAAAATCGCAAACAGGCAAAACGAAAGCGGATTTGTCATCGCAAAGCCTCAGTCCGAGAGTAAATCTAGGTCTTGCCCTAAACCCAGCCACGCTGGATCTTGCTATCTTACAGACATAGTATGGTATACGAGATCCAAAAATTTGTCTCTTCACTTAAGCCTATTCGTTTCACGAACTTTTCGCATAAATCGGTAAACCGAGGAAAATCTCGCTTTATGCAAACAATAGGTACGGTGATCATCAGGGAACTAGGAATGAGACAACAACTCACACCCTCTTTCTCATACTTCGGAAAAACTGAAGTTCATAAATAATCGAAAAACGTTTCATAGATTGAGACCGAAAAAGTTCAAACAAATCCCCAAAAAGGGGCAGGGATTTGAAGCCACCAACGGCCAGTCCCGGTAAATACATCATGGCCTCTTAACGGCCGAAACACATATAAAACAAAATCCCCGAAGGGATTGATAAACCTAGACGCTCCCAGGAGCGTCACCTTCATCCTCAAACTCACCCGCAATAGGGACAGCCTCGCCGTCGCTTCCCTCAGTCGCACCGCCACTACCCGCCTCGTCCGCACCAGCCTCGCAATCCCTTCCCGCGCGCTCCTGATCTTCTGAGCCATCGGAGGTCGGCGCGAGGGTGCATTCGGCCTGCAGGCCGGCAAGGATCGAATCGAAGTCTCCCTCGGAGGTCGCCCACTCTCCTTTACAGGACGATAGTTTGGCTTCCTCCGAGTCCAAAGACGGGGCCTCATTACCCCGAAGCAACTCGAGCTCGCTCAGACTCCCCTCGATCCCCGCTAAAGCCAAGTCCCTCTTGCGGACAGATCTCAAGGACTCAAACAGGATGGCCATCCTCGTCAGACGACCAAAGAAGTCGTCACGAGCATCGGCAACTTCCGAGGATCTATGGGCGTCCATCTCCTCATGAGTCTGGATCTTCTGCTGAAGGCGGCGGACTTCCGAGGGTTTGCTCTTCTTCTCCTTCTTCACCTTGAGTAGTGAACCCCCGGTCTTCCCAAGTTCACGCTCAAGGTCGCTGATACGAACCTCAAGCTGGGACGTCTGGGCAGCATGGGTGTCCTCGACGGTCTGCAGTGCAGCCTCAGTACGCTTCAGCGCTTTCTCCGACGACTCAAGCTCCTTCGATAGACGAATGACTTCCGACCCACACTCTCCAAGCATTCCGTCAATCAGCGACACAAACTGTCCGCAAAAGAAGGGGTAAGTATCATCATAAAAAAAAGGGATGATGACGTAGATTTCCTGCAGAAAAGAATCCTTAGCCGAAAATTTCGATTTTCAGAAAACTCGAATCATTCACCCGCAAAATCGTCTCCGATCTTATGAGCTGGGGGGCTAATAGTTGGGGTTGAAAACGGTTATCTCGAAATCAACGGCTAAAGATCTTTCCAAACTCAAAGATTTCCCGCACGAACGGTCGACGGAGGAAGGATCGGGCGACGGAGAACCCACGGGAGGCAGAGAATCCCTGGCACCGGCGGCAGGCGAGACGGAGCCGGCCTGGCGCCGGCGGCAAGCCCCCTGGCGCCGGCGGCAGACACGACGCAGCCGGCCTGGCGCCGGCGGCAAGCCCCCTGGCGCCGCCGGCAAGCGCGACGCAATCGGCCTGGCGCCGGCGGTTGGTCCCCTGGCGCCGGTCGACGGTCCTCGTCCTGGTCTCGGTCCTGGTCTCAGTCCCATCGTGATCGCTCTGATCCCGTCTTGGCTTGCTTGGATCAATCATCGTGGGTTTGATACGATCACGGCTACGGAATCAACATCTCTCGATTCGACTCGATAGGAATCATCCTAGATGTTTTACGACAAAAATTAGAAAGGTTGGATTTCTCGTAGAGGATATCGTGTAAAACAAGATCGTTTAACTTGAACATCGATCCTTTAGGCTATACGGTTTATTTTCCGAGAAAGATAGTCTTTCCGAGAAATCGTATAAAACGTTCAACGACTTAAGACAAGTCCACGGACTTACTTACGATTTTAAGAATTCAGGCCCAATCAGACTATGACGGTTTATCCAATTTCCCGAACATCGGATAAACATCAAGTCACCGAAAAATAGGGGAAAACTCGAGGATAATTACGAAGATCGACGAAAATAGAATATTTCCTGAAGAGATAAACTTGGGCCCAAAGGCGAAATCCATCATCCTAAGGCAAACCGACCTAGAAGTGAGTATATAAGGAGAGCAAGAGCAGAGGAGAAGGGGATCCGAAAATCCTAGAATCTAGACTTAGAGAACTCCTGCTAGCTTAGAAATCTTAGAACTTCGGTGGTTAGGCCAGCGAGGTAGGACTTAGAACGTCTGGCCGCCTCTTGTTCTAGTTTTATCTTCTCCGCAGACCCCTGTTCCTCTCGGAAGGATCTAACAAATTCTTTTACTCAGACCTCCGCACATAGAAACCCTAGGTATTATCTTCGACATGCCCGTTTCTATAGCAGACACTCATACTAGACGAACCCGCCCAGACTGTTCCATCTCTTGTTCAATTCTTTCTAACTGAACTACGTTCGACTTGATCCTCGAAAGGGGTACGTAGGCAGCCTTTCTTAAGGTCCAGTCCCAAATCTTAACAAAACCTTTTCCGCATTTATTCGGTCACTTGTCGTTGGCTGTCGCAGAGAATCTGGACCTTCAGGGAAAGTCAGGTTAGCTTGGCTTTCCTCCATTTTTATTCCTTAAAATCGACAGTGTGAATTTCGGTTCCCACAATTTCCTCAAATTAGAATATCCGCTCTCTGGTGGGGTCGAAAACGGTTATCTCGAAATCAACGGCTAGGATTATTTTTTACTTAGGGTTCTTCGTGAAACATTTCTTGAAAGTAAGATCGGAAGACGACGGGCGTGCGCGTACGAGAGTCCCTGGAAAGATCGGTACGAAATAAGGCGGATCAACCCAATCAAGATCCGCTCGCCCAAGGGCGTCAAGATTCGATCACCACAAAAACCCTAAACTCAAAAGAATCTGCCTCGAAACTTCGAAGAGATCGTTCTCTCGAAACTTCGAAGAGTTCGAAGCCCTCGCCGAGATCTTCAAAACGCCCGTGCTGGCACCGAGGGACGGGCGCCGGCTCGCCCGTGTTGGCACCGGGCGCCGGGCGCCGGCTCGCCCGTGTTGGCACCGGGCGCCGGGCGCCGGCTTGCCCGTGCTGGCACCTGGCGCCGGGCGCCGGCGCGAGCGTCCGTGTCCTGGCCCCGGGTGCCGGCTCGTCCAGCCTATTCCCGGCCTGTCCGACTTAGAATCTGCCTCAAACTTCAAAGAGGTTGTTCTCTCAAACCATGAGGAACCAGAAAACGATCAAGATATCTAATCGAAGCCCTCGCCGGGATCTTCAGAACGCCCGTGCTGGCACCGGGCGCCGGCTCGCCCGTGCTGGCCCTGGGCACCGGGCAACGGCTCGCCCGTGCTGGCCCCAGGCGCCAGGCGCCGGCTCGCCCGTGCTGGCCCTTGGCACCGGGCGCCGGCTCATCCGTGCTGGCCCCGGGCGCCGGGCGCCGGGCGCCAGCTCGCCCATGCTGGCCCCGGGCGCCGGGCGCCGGCTCGCCCGTGCTGGCCCCGGGCGCCGGGCGCCGGCTCACCGGTGCTGGCCCCGGGCACCGGGCGCCGGATCGCCCGTGCTGGCCCCAGGCACCAGACGACGGCTGGCCCGTGCTGGCCCCGGGCGCCTGGCGCCAACTCGCCCATGCTGGCCCCGGGCGCCCGGTGCCAGCTCGCCCGTGCTGGCCCCGGGCGCCAGTGCATCCAGTCTGTTCCCAGCTCGTCCGATTTAGATTGCACCTTGTGGCTTCCGTGAAGTCATAGCACCTTCGCTACGAACCTAACGTTCCTCGGTTCAACTCGATTGGAGTTATCCTCGAAGTGTTACAACTAGAGCTAGGAAGGTTGTTTCTTCCGCAAAGTGTATCGTGTAAAACAGGGACGATCAACTCGAACATCGATTACTTAGGCTATACGATTTATTTTGCAGAAAAGATAATCTTTCCGTGAAATCGTACGAACGTTCGAGGGCTTGAAACTTGTCAACGGGCTCACTTACGATTTTGGAGGCCCAAGCCCGATTGGAGCTATGACAATTTATCCTAAGTCGCGGAGGTAGGATAAATGCTATGTTTCTGCGGATAAATGTATGTCAATGCTCGAGGATAACTACGAAGATTGACGGAAAATGGAATATTTCCAAAAGAGATAAACTTGGGCCCAAAGGCGAAAGGTTAAACGGGCCACCGACATAAAGCGACTATATAAGTAGGGCTGGAGCAGAAGAGAAAGGGATCCGAAAATCATAGATTGGAGACCTAGAGAGCTCCTGTTAGCTGATAGAACTTAGAATTTAGGCGGTTAGACTAGCAAGGCAGGCCCTAGAACGTCTGGCCGCCTCCTGCTCGCAAATCTCCTCTCCTCTCGGAAGGATCGGACAATTCTTTTACTTAAGAGTTCCGCACATAGAAATCCTAGGCGTTATCTTCGACATGCCTGTTTCTATGTAAAATGCTCATACTAGACAAACCCGCCCAGACGGTTCGATCTCTTGTTCAATTCTTTCTAACTGAACTACGTCTGACTTGATCCTCGAAAGGGGTACGTAGGCAGCCTTTCTTAAGGTCCAGTCCCAAATCTTAACAAAACCTTTTCCGCATTTATTCGGTCACTTGTCGTTGGCTGTCGCAGAGAATCCTGACCTTCAGGGAAAGTCGGGTTAACTTGGATTTACTCCGTTTTTATTCATTAAAATCGACAGTGTGAATTTCAGTTCCCACAAGGGTGACTTTTTTGTTGGGAAAGTCAATGCATGCTCCAACTGTAGTGAGGAAAGGAGTGCCAAGGATCAAAGGAACTCTCTTCTCAGATTCCATCTTCAAAACAGTGAGGTCAATGGGTATGGTGCAGGATCCAATCTTCAAGGGGAAGTCCTTGATGATGCCAATTGGCGTTGTAGATGAAAAATCCCCAAAGGTGAGAGAAGAAGTGTCTGGTTCCATGCATTAAATCCCAAGACTCTTCACCATATCCATGGAAATGACGTTGACACTGGCACCACTATCAACAAGAGCATCATTCATAGTTATCTTACCAAGGGAGCAAGATAAGGTGAACTTCCCTTGAGACTCAAGCTTAGGTAGGGACTTTGGAGGGATTGGAGGATCAATCTTCAGAATGGAGATATCCAAAAGCTCAGCCACTTCAGCCTGGTGGTCTAGAATGTCCTTGATGAGCATCATCTGGACATGAGCTTCACGCATACCCGAGATCTCTGGAAGCTTGACTCCAACATCACTAAGATCTTTCCTGAACTTTGAGATCACCTTCTTCTGAGCTTTGGTGAGAACTCTTTGAGGAAAAGAGAGTTTATCAAAGGGTGATAGCTCAACCTCAGTGTCTTCTTTCTTCACCTCTTTCAGCTTGTGGTCAGCACTCTTCTCAACTGGGGTCTCAGCCCTTGGCTCATCCCTTTTCAGAATCCTTACTTCAACCTTCTTGGCAGCTTGCTTCAGAACCTTAGCCTCAGGTGTGGCCACAACCAATCTCTGAACATTTCCAATCTCAATCCCATGAACAAGCCTTTCAATCTCATCCACCTCTTTCTCATGATCACTTAGGTCAATCTCTGAAGAAGTAGTAGAGAGGACAACATTGCAAGACTCCTTGGGATTCTTCTCTGGTTTTCCTGGTAGAGATCCCATTTGGCTCTTCGAAGATGAAGACATAGAGGCAACTTGGCTCTCCAAAGCTTTGAGATGAGAGGCAAGTTGCATGTACTTGTTGTTGAGGTCAGAATATGCCCCATCAATCTTTGTATGACTCAGCGCACAAAGGACCGTAAGCAAAAAGCATTAAGTTCATTTGGTTCAAATAAGATTGTAGTCGGCATCGAAGAGTAAGTTTCAGCAATCAATGAGTTTCAAGAAGAGTTTTCAAGGCTCAAAGCATCCAAGCCTTTCGAAAGATGCTTAAGCTACTTGATATGTTTAACTAGGGTGCCAAATTCAGTGCAAACAAGTGTTCTTTACAAGGCAATACTCCATGTGCAAGTCAATGCAACCTATATGCTCTAGACTCAATCTTACGAATGAAAGTGATACAACTACATGATTCAAAAATTTAAAATTTTCTTGGTTTTTCTATGCATATGTGACTGTACAATGCAATGCATGAGACTCACAATCACAAAGCAAACATGGTCAAATACCTGGTACCCCCCCCCCCCCCCCCACACTTAAATCACACAGTCTCTGTATGAGCAAGTGATGCTAGGAGTTTTAAAGGCTCCTAATCAAATGTTATAGTATAAAGGATGTCAAACCAGTTCTAAGTGATCACAGAGCAAAGGTAATGCAAGCCTATGCTTAATCTAAATGCAACCATTAAGAGAGATATTTTTTAAACTAAGACAATACTTAAATGCAATAAAAGATGAAACTTTCTTTCAAAATGAGGAGATGAGACCCATGGGTATAGGGACTTGATCTTAAGTGATTAAGGTTCAATCCAAGATGTCAACTTTTCAATCAATCTAATTCCTTATGCCTAGGCACTATGCTTGAACAAACTCTATCCCTAGATGAATGCTCTTTTGCAATAATCACCCAAGTACATCAAATCCCTTTGACTGTAATGATCAAAGCAAACAATAAAAATTAGTCTAATAGCAATCCTAGCTTCTTTAACAACTAATCCCTTAGGTAAAGCAAGCTAAAAGCATAGATGAGTTGGTTCAGGTATTTCATCGAACACCTTCCGGGCAGAAATGCCTAAAGCTCTATGTTTGAGAGGCCAACTCAAATATAGCATTAAGAACACCAAATCATGCAAGGAAAGGATAGATCTAACACTAAACACCTTGGATCTACACTTAATCACTCTCAATCACCCTAACCCATGAATCTTAAATGGATCTACTCACTAATCCACATGCTTACTCTTAAACCCATGAGAGATTCAAGCTTAATCATGTAGAGAAAGAAAGAAGATGAAATCAAACACTCAAGAACACAAAGATAAGATGAGATTATGATTCAAAGATAAAACTTTCACCAAATTGTTTTGTGTTTTTAGAGAGAAAATAATATAAGTCCCACTTTGGGGCTAACAAGAGTATTTATACTTGGCTTAGAAAACCTAAAAACATCATTAAAAATTACTAAAAGGTCCCTGGAATCAAATAGGCTTAGACCAATAGGAGAATAGGATCAAAAACGCTCAGGGTGGCTTGGACCAGCCCAACCCGCGCATGACAAGCCTGCGCACATCGTCCTGGTCGTCTCCTCGTCCCGGGCGGGTAAGGTGGCCCACGTGTCTCGGATCGCGCGCATCCTGTCCGTCTTCGGCTCGTTATGATCCCGCGCGGGTGTGTCGTACCGCGCATACAACCTCGCGCATCAGTCAATCCTCGGCTTGTTCTGATCCCGCGCAGGTGTGTCGTACCGCGCGTACGCCCCCGCGCATCAGTCCATCCAATCTTCTCGGCCGGTCGCACGGGTAAGCTGACCCGCGGCCCTTGACCCGCATGATTCCCTCGTCCAAGTCACGTCCTGGCCGCGCGGGTACTACGTCCCGGGCATCCTGGCCCGCGCATATCACGCGTCCCGGCTTCGTCCGTCCGTTCACCACGCCTTGGTCACGTCCGGCTGACTCAAATCGAGGTTGTCTCTGCCCAAAATTGGCCAAGCACTTTCTTTATCTTATTCTTGCATCATAATAACTCTCAACCCCTTCTTTTACTCCAAGGAACACTCCAACACCTGATAAGGACTTATGAATGCAAAATTGATCTTAAAGATGCCTAAGATCTAGCTTACATGATCAAAATGCATAAAATGGGATGCTAAAACAATGAAAATATGCAAGACATCAGTAAGAGAGAAGGAGATACCCCAACAAGATAAAAGCAAATGTATATACAAGAAGGGTTGGAGTGATACCACATAAGAAGATATGGGCTTGGTGTCTGGTATCAGGACTAGGAGCTGACTAGGAGCTGGCTTGGTATAAGGATATGGACTAGGACTAGGAGCTGGCTCTACCAAGAAATCCGCGAGCACCTGAGATTTTGCGCAGGTTCTTGGGCGGTACTCGACATCGTACTTGCTTAATTCGATTTTCCATTTCGCGAGCCATCCTGACTGACTCGGACTGTGCAGAATTGTGCGCAGGGGAAAGGTGGTGAGAATCACTATGGTATGAGACTGGAAATATGGCCTGAACTTTCTTGCCGATGTTACAAAGGCGAGTGCTAGTTTTCCATCAGGGGTACCGTGTCTCAGTTTCCAGCAACGTTTTACTTATGTAAAAGATCGGTTTTTGTTCACCGCGTTCTTCTCTGATCAAAACGCCGCTTACTGCTGTCGCGGAGACTGCGATGTACAGGAATAGAGGTTCTCCCTCTACCGGTTCTGCAAGAACACGAGGAGTGGCCAGGTAACGCTTCAGCTGTTGGAGAGCCTTTTCGCATTCTTCTGACCACTCAAACTTCTTGTTCCCTTTCAACGTGTCGTAGAAAGGCATGCACTTGTCCGTCGAGTGCGAGATGAAACGGTTAAAAGCTGCGACTCTTCACTTCCCGTTTTGTCTTTGGTGAGACCATTTCTATCAATGTGTTTATCTGTTTGCGGTTGGCCTCAATCCCGCGACACGTGACTAGATATTCGAGAAAATCTCCCGATGCTACCGCAAATCTACATTTTTCCGGGTTTAGTTTCATGTTATGTAGGTTCAACCTAGCGAAACACTCTTCCAAGTGGGATATGTGATCGTGTTTGTCAAGGGATTTTACGAGCATGTCATCGATGTATACTTCCATGGTCTTTCCGAGCTGTTTGGAGAACATTCGATTGACGAGTCGTTGGTAAGTAGCGCCTGCATTCTTAAGACCGAAAGGCATTACTTTGTAGCAATACGTTCCGCGGTCAGTGATCTCGCGATCGTCGGGATTAAACATGATTTGATTGTACCCGGAGAAGGCGTCCATAAATGATAAGAGTTTGTTCGCTGCTGTTACTTCGACCAGTCAGTCGATTTGCGGAAGCGGAAAGCAATCTTTTGGAAAGGCCTTGTTGAGATCGGTGAAGTGGACGCATACATGCCATTTGCCATTCTTCTTTTTGACCACGACAAGATTAGCGAGCCAATCTAGGTATCTTACTTCTGTTATTGACCCTACTTTGAGAAGTTTTTCGACTTCCTCATTTACCGCGGTTGCACGCTCTGGTCTTAGTTTCCATCTTTTTTGTTTGACGGGTTTGTAGGTCGGGTCAATGTTGAGCTAATGACATGTTATGCCGATGTCGATCCCTGGCATATCCTCCGCGGCCTAAGCGAACATATTGAGGTTCATTTTAAGACAGGCTATGAGATCTGTTCTCAAAGGTTCGCGGAGGTTGGCTCCGATCTCGACACATCATTCTAGACAGGATTCGTCGAGGCAGACCGATATTACTGGTTCGCAAGTTAGTTCGCGCTTCCCTTCTAGAGCTTCGACCCTCTGTGACTTCTAGAAGACTCCTGAGTCTTGTTCTAGGGTTCCCTAGTCGAGAGTTAGCTTTCTTTTCTTATCGTGGGGAGATTTGATCGCAAAGTTCTTTATTTTTAACTCAAAAACGAAACATACTTGCGACATCCTGGGATTTCTTTGTATTGTTTCAACTCCATGAGGAGTTGGGAACTTAAGGCACAGGTGGAATGTCGAGGGGATCGCTTGCATGGAATTCAACCACGGAGTCCCAATGATTACATTGTACGATGTTGGGCGGTCGACGACTAAGAATTCCACGATCTTAACAACGCACCTTGCTTTAACCATGAGGTCGATTGAGCCTAGGGTCATAGTAGCATCTTCCAAGAGTCCGAATATCGGACTGGAACCTTCTGTGATGGCGCACAGGTCGATCTCCATTCTCTCGAGGGTGCTTTTAGAGATAATATTGTCCGAGCATCTGGTGTCAACCAATAGTCTTGCTACGTCGATGTCCTGGATTGTCAGCGATATGACAAGGAGATCGTTGTGAGGTTTGGCCTGATCGGCTGTTGCTCGATCCTTGAAAGAGATGACATCATGAGCTGCTGGAGAGGACATCCTATATCCTTTATCGTTCCCTGATTTTTGAGTTAGAGAATTCGACCCCCCCCCCTCCTTCTAGCGCCAAACTGTGGGAACCAAAATTCACACCCGATTTTCCCTGAAGGTCCGAATTCTCCGCGTAATAACTTTAGAACATAAAAAGATAGACAGCAAGATAAAAATGAATGGTCGCTCAGAGGCGTTTTATTAATGGAATAGTATGGATACAGGATTTCTCCGAGAGGAGTAGAGATATGCTAACTAGATAAAAGCAGAACAGGAAGGCGGCAAAACGTCCTAAGTCTTACCTTGCTAGTCTAACCACCTAAGTTCTAAGTTCTCTAAGCTAGCAGGAGTTCTCTAAGTCGAAATTCTCGGATCCCTTTTTCTTCTGCACCAGCTCTCCTTATATAGTTGCTTTAGGTCGGCGGCCCCTTTACCCTTTTGCCTTTGGACCCAAGTTTATCTCTTTTCGGGAATATTCCATTTTTCGTCGATCTTCGTAGTTATCCTCGAATCTTCACATTTATCTTTGGAAACTTAGCATTTATCCTACTTCCGCGAGTTAGGATAAACCGTCATAGCTCCTATTGGGATTGGATCCCTAAAATCGTAGATTGGCCTCTAGACACGTTTAGAACCTTGCGGGCCATTTTTAGACAAAACAAGATGTATAGGGTCCAAAGGTCGGATAACGCAACTATACAGAGGACACGGGAGTTTAAATGAGGTGGACTGGCCAGGATTGGATTGTCCTCGCCCTGGGACAAGGTGACCTTGGTACGGGTCGTCCTCGCCCATGGGCGAGGTGACCTCGGTATGGGTCGTCCTCGCCCATGGGCGAGGTGACCTCGATACGGGTCGTCCTCGCCCATGGGTGAGGTGACCTTGATATGGGTCGTCCTCGCCCATGGGTGAGGTGACCTCGGTATTGGTCGTCCTCGCCCATGGGCGAGGTGACCTCGATACGGGTCGTCCTCGCCCATGGGCGAGGTGACCTCGATACGGGTCGTCCTCGCCAATGGGCGAGGTGACCTCGGTATGGGTCATCCTCGCCCATGGGCGAGGTGACCTCGATACGGGTCGTCCTCGCCCATGAGCGAGGTGACTGATAGTAGAGATTTTCAAGGCTCCTAATCAAATGATGTAGTATAAAAGATTGTCGAACCAATTCTAAGAGATCTCAATGCAAAGGGAATGCAAGTTCATGCTTAAGCTAAGTGCAACCATAAAGTGAGATGAGAAGATTATAAACTAAGGCAATACGCAAAATGCAATAAAAGATGAACTTTCTTTTCAATATGAGGAAAGGCGACACATGGGACAAGAGAATTGACCTTGGGTGATCAAGTTTCAATCTAAGATGGCAAGCTTTCAATCAATCTAACACCTTAAGCCTAGACACAATCCTAAGCAAGCTCTATCTGTAGATGAATGCTCATTCACTAACATATCTCAAGCATCTAATCCCTTAGGTTGAATATTTTGAAAGCAATCAATAAGAACAAGTCTATTAGCTATCTAAACAACTTTAACAACTAATCCCTTAGGTAAAGGATGTTAAAAGCATTGAAGAGTTGGTTCAGGCATTTCATCAAACACCTTCCGGGCATGAAATGCCTATGGCTCTATTTTGAAGAGGCCAACTCCAAAATAGCAATAAGAACACTCTACAAGCAAGGATCAAGAAAGATCTACCCTAGAACATCTAAGATCTACACCTAATCACCCTTAGTCTCCCAAGCCCATGAATCCTACATTGATCTACTCACTAATAGACATAGATGACCTTAAAACCATGGATGATTCAAGGCTAAACATGATTAGACATGAAGATAACCTAGTAAACACAAAAAAATAGATGAAGAAGGATTCAAGAACCAAACTTTATTCAAAATCTAAAAGTGTTCTTGAGAGGAAAGAAGTTAGATCTCACAAAGGATATTATAAGAGTATATATAGGAGGTTTGAAAGCCCTTAAAAACATAAGACAAAAGACCAAAATGGCCCTGGAATCATTAAACCTCGACCAATAGGAAAATAGGTGAAAAACGCCCAGGGTGGTGCATCTCGGTCCTGACCCGCGCATGTCTGGCCGCGCGTGCAGGGCTGTCATGTTCCTCGTCCCGTGCTGGTGTCGTGTCCCGCGCATGTCCGGCCACACGTCCAGGCCTGTCCCGTTCCTCGTCCCGCGCGGGGGTCGTGTCCCGCGCATGTCCGACCGCGCATCCAGGCCTGTCTTGCCCTTGTCCCGCGCGGGTGTTGTGTCCTGCACATGTCCGGCCGCGCGTCCAGCTTCATCTCGCCCTTGTCCCACGCGGGTAAGTCTCCTCGCGCACTCGTCCCCGCGCATCATGCCGTCCAGCCACGTGGGTAGGCTGACCCGCGCATACTGACCTGCGTGGTTCCTTGCTTCCCGTCAGTCCAGGCCGCGCGGGTGCTTTGTCCCGAGCGTCCTGACCTGTGGCCGTCTCATCCGAGTCTCTCGTCCGGATCATGACCCGTCCCGTGCCATCCATCCGGGTAAGTGTTCCTGACCATTTCCCAGCGTTCGTTTGTCCGTCCAAAGGTAAGACAAGTCCTGGTCATTGGTTCGGTTTGTCCAAGCTTGGCCAAACTCCATTCTTCACTTCTTTTTGGATCACAAAGCTCCCTGTGGGAACCGAAATTCACACCGTCGATTTTAATGAATAATAATGGAGGAAAGCAACGAAAACCCTACTTTCCTCGAGGTCCGGATTCTCTGCGAGAGCCAACGACAAGTGACCAAATAAATGCGGAAAATGTTTTGTTAAGATTTGGGACTGGACCTTAAGAAAGGCTGCCTACGTACCCCTTTCAAGGATCAAGTTGGACGTAGTTCGGTTAGAAAGAATTGAACAAGAGATCGAACCGTCTGGGCGGGTTCGTCTAGTATGAGCGTGGGTTATAGAAACAGGCATGTCGAGAATGATGCCTAGGGTTTCAAAGTGCCGAGCTCTAGAGTAAAAGAATTGTCCGATCCTTCCGAGAGGAGCGGAGATTTGCAAGCAGGAGGCGGCCAGACGTTCTAGGGCCTGCCTTGCTAGTCTCACCGCCTAAATTCTAAGTTCTATCAGCTAACAGGAGCTCTCTAGGTCTCCAATCTCGGATCCCTTTCTCTTCTGCTCCAGCCCTCCTTATATAGTCGCTTTAGGTCGGCGGCCCGTTTAACCTTTCGCCTTTGGGCCCAAGTTTATCTCTTTTGGAAATATTCCATTTTCCGTCGATCTCCGTAGTTATCCTCGCGTATTGACATTTATTCGCGGAAACTTAGCATTTATCCTACTTCCATAAGTTAGGATAAATCTTCATAGCTCCTTTTGGGCTTGGATCTTCAAAATCGTAAGTGAGTCCGTGGACACGCTTCAAGCCCTCGAACGTTCATACGATTTCTCGGAAAGATTATCTTTTCCGCAAAATAAATCGTATAGCCTAAAGAATTGATGTTCGAGTCGATCGTCCTTGTTTTACACGATACATTTTGCGGAAGAACCAACCTTCCTAGCTCTAGTCGTAAAACTTCGTGGATAACTCCAATCGAGTTGAACCAAGGAACACTAGGTCCATAGCTAAGATGCTACGACTTCACGGAAGCCACGATGTGCGATCTAAATCGGACGGGCTGGGAACAGGCTGGACGCGCCGGCGCCCGGGGCCAGGACATGGACGAGCTCACGCCGGCGCCTGGGACCAGCACGCGCCGGCGCCTGGGGCCAGCACAGGCGAGCCGGCGCCGGCACCCGGGACAAGCACGGGCGAGCCGGCGCCGGCACCCGGGACCAGCACGGGCGAGCCGGCACCGGCTCCCGGGACCAATGCGGGCGAGCCGGAGCCGGCGCCCAGGACCAGCGCGGGCGAGCCGGCACCGGCGCCCGGGACCAGCACGGGCGAGCTGGCGCCTGGGACCAGCACGTGCGAGCCGGCACCCGGGATCAGCACGGGCGAGCCGGCACCGGCGCCCGGGACCAGCGCGGGCGAGCCGGCGCCAGCGCCCGGGACCAGCGTGGGCGAGCCGGCGCCGGTGCCCGGGACCAGCGCGGGCGAACTGGCGCCGGCGCCCGGACCAGCACGGGCGAGCCGGCGCCGGCGCCCGTTCTGAAGATCTCGGCAAGGGCTTTGATTGGATATCTTGATCGTTTTCTGGTTCCTCACGGTTTGAGAGAACGACCTCTTTGAAGTTCCAAGGCAGATTCTTTTGTGTTTAGGATTTTTGTGGTGATCGAATCTTGACGCCCTTGGGCGAGCGGACCTTGATTGGGTTGATCCGCCTTTTTTTTGTACCGATCTTCCCGGGGACTCTCGTACGTGCACGCTCGTCGTCTTCCGATCTTACTTTCAAGAAGTGTTTCACGAAGAACCCATAAGTAAGTAAAAAATAATCTTAGTCGTCGATTTCAAGATAACCGTTTTCGATCCCAACAGAGAGTTGATATTCTAATTTGAGAAAATCTCGTATGACTTCTTTTCAAATCATACGAGACTTTTTGTTTCGAGAAATACTTTCCAGAGACTTTCAGTCATTGATTCCGTCGTGACCGATTTTGACTCCAACACTCCCAAACACCTCTAATCACTCTATAGCACACTCCAACACCTGATATGGACATATGAATGCAATATGGACCTAAAGATGTCTAATGCCTAATCTAAATGATCAAAATGCACAAGATATGATAGCTCAAAACATGTAAATATGCAATATATCAACTACCCCACACTAGTTCTTTACTTGTCCTCAAGTAATCTTTATAAAACACAAGGAGGAGAGACATAGAGATGGAAGCAAAGCCAAAAGAAACACCCATAGCACTCAGCTTGACATCCTAAAGAAACATAGCAAATAGCATGAGCAAAACTCTCTTATTATACTCTAGCTTTTCAAGGCCTATCAATACTCTTATGCCTCTACACAAGATGCAAGGCCTATCAACCAACATGTTCTCTTAACCAACCCTCACATTGATTCACACACACACACAAGGTGAATTCTCACAAATGGGCACAAGATCTCAATCATTTGGCTAGGTGATCAAATGGTCTAATATGGATGAAAAAGAGGGTTCAATGCATCATTTTTAAGGTGGTAATCACTCAAGAATCAAGGAGCTTGATCATTATGCAAAATTTATCTAAGACTAGGCGCAATTCATGCATACATGGATCCATCCTCATCATTCTACCCATTCCTAAGTGATTACAAGTTCTACACCCCCTTTTTATCAATCCCATATCCCAGAATGAAAAACACTCACATCACTCACCCAATGAACAACTTTCTTTCTTCAAGATTCAACCACTAAGGACCTTTTATTCACAATTCACACTTCTAAGCTCTAACACTTTTTGTTTTCCCTTCCCCACTATCTTATTGAATCTTTCTTTTTCTCTTTCTTTTCCTCTTCTTTTCTTTTTCTTTTCTTCTTCTCATTTTTTTTATGAAGGGGGAAGGTCTCAAACATCAATCAAGAGCTTCTTATCTTTATATTCTAGGTCCCTAGGGCATTTCTTTCACAATACATTCTTTTGTTCATCAATCTCAACTTTATCACTTCCCAAATTCAAGATATAAACCTTTAAGGAACAAAGACCCCACTCACCATCCTAGGAGCTAGCTCAAATGATGACCCTATGGTAGCAAGAGATGAGAACAAATCCATGTCACTTCCAATACTCTCAAGATTTTGCACATGACAAGCTATCAAAAGAGGCCTCACTCATGCAAATCAATATAGGCTTCAAGGAATGGCAAGGGTTCAAGGGTAAGGAAGTGCCATTTGGATTAACAAAGAGTGGTACAATGGGGAAAGATAACCCAAATGTGTATGAGATCCATGATCAAGTATGCAAATGCCCATATGCAAGAGAAATTAAGTTCATTCAAGTATAAGTTCAGGTTGAAGCTGGTTTCAAGAACAATGCCAATATCAAGCTAGCAAGCAAGTTTCAAGAAGAGTTTTCAAGGCTCCAAGCATGCAAGCCTTCTAAAAGATGCTTAAGCTACTTGATATGTTTAACTAGGGTGCCAAATTCAGTGCAAACAAGTGTTCTTTACAAGGCAATGCTCCATGTGCAAGTGACTGCAACCTATATGCTCTAGACTCAATCCTAAAGATGCAAGTGATGCAACTATATGATTAAAAAAATTTAAATTTTTTTTTTGGTTTTTCTATGCATATATGAATGTACAATGCAATGCATGAGACTCTCAATCACAAAGCAAACATGATAAAATACTTGGTACCCCACCACACTTAAATCACACAGACTCTGTGTGAGTAAGAGAGAAGGAGATACCCCAACAAGACAAAAGCAAATGTATATACAAGAAGGGTTGGAGTGATACCTAAGAAGGAGGTTTCAGAGTGGTGTTTAGTGTCAAAACTAGGAGCTGGCTTGGTTCATAGCAACTAGATGAGGCTGCTACATGGCAATCATAAGGCTCAGGTGCTTCACCACCTTTCTTCTCTCCTCTAGTGCTAGGCTCAACCTGAAAACCTCAACCACTTTTATTAAAAACTTAAAGAAAAATTGAAATTGCAAAGCTATGTAGAAGGATAACCATGGGACTTCCTCCCATGTGAGCTTGTTTTGAGTCACTAGCTTGACTAACTTGTCTCTTAGAACTAGTGAGAAGGAGGATCCTTCCCACCTTCAAGGTTGATGGTGAGGACCTGAGAGAGAAGCTCTTGAAGCTTGATTGGGTCATTGGAGCTGAGGAGTGATGATTGCTCTAGCACTTGAGAATGGTGTGGACTTGCCCTTATGCTTGATCTTGTATTTCAATGACACCATCCTTGAGCTTCTTTGGTTGGAGGGTGAGAGTGCGTGGGATCAGATCAAGAGGTGGAGGATGAGGTTCTTTCACCATCTTCTTCTTGCCATGAGTGGCCTTTGAGGAGCCATTCATCCCCTCTGTTTTAGAACTTTCCAAGTGCTCAACACACCACTCCTTAGAAGACTCTCCAGCAAGGCCTTCTTTCTCACAAGCAATCATTTCATCTTGGGGCTTCTCAATAGCTTTTTCTCCACAAGTGATTGTCGCAGACTAGCCAGCATCCAATGGAGGTTGGAGAGGATAGGAGACAGCTTTGTTCACATGCATGAGGGTGACCTTCTTGTTGGGAAAGTCAATGCAAGCTCCAACTGTTGTAAGGAAAGGGGTGCCAAGGATCAAAGGGACTCTCTTCGCAGATGCCATCTTCAAAACAGTGAGGTCAATGGGTATGGTGCAGGATCCAATCTTCAAGGGCAAGTCCTTGATGATGCCAATTGGGGTTGTAGAAGAAGAGTCCCCAAAAGTGAGAGAAGAATTTTCTGGTTCCATGCTTTCAATCCCAAGACTCTTCACCATGTCCATGGACATCACATTTATACTTGCACCAGTATCAACCAAAGCATCATTCATAGTGATCCTGCCAAGGGATCAAGACAAGGTGAACTTCCCTTGAGATTCAAGCTTAGGGAGGGACTTTGGAGGGATTGGTGGATCAATCTTCAGAATGGAGATATCCAAAAGCTCAGCCACTTCAGCTTGGTGGTCTAGAATGTCCTTGATGAGCATCATCTGGACATGAGCTTCACGCATACCCGAGATCTCTGGGAGCTTGACTCCAACATCACTAAGATCATTCCTGAACTTCGAGATCACCTTCTTCTGAGCTTTGGTGAGAACTCTCTGGGGAAAAGGGAGCTTATCATAGGGTGATGAAGCTTTGGTGTGACTTTGAGCTTGGAGCTTTGGTGAGACTCCATATTTGAGCTTGGAGCTTGAGCTTGAGAAGAGCTTCCTTGAGGCTGAGTAGACTGGTTGGCTTGAGAATAGTTCTGCTTGGCTTGGTAACCTCCTTGCTGATTGTTGTAGTAAGGTCTTCGCTGATAGTTGTTTTGGTACTGAAAATTGGGCTCTTTCCTGTACCAGGTGCCATTAGCATTGATGAAGCACAGCTCCTCTTGACCTTCTAAACCATCAACCTGATTAGTCCCAGCAGGCTGCTTTTGTTTCTGGTTCCCAAGGGAGTTATACTGCTCCTTCCTTGTGTGCTGATCATCTTCATCAGTGCCTCTGTTGACACTATCATGCTCCTCACTGTAGACTGAGTCACTCTTGGCCATGTTCTCCACCAGCTCCTCTGCATCCTGCTCAGTTCTGCCCAAGAAGAACCCATTGCTGGCTGTGTCTAATCAGCTCCTGAACTCTGGAAGAGCACCTCTGTAGAAGGTATTAAGCAAACTCTCCTTGGTGAAACCATGATGTGGGCATTGAGACCAATAGCCCTTGAACCTCTCCCATGCTTCACTAAATACCTCTAGGATCTTCTGCTGAAAGCTAGAGATCTCATTTCTGATCTTGGCTGTCCTTGAGGTCGAGAAGAACTTCTCTAGGAATGCCCTCTTCCACTCATTCCAAGTTGTGATAGAGTCACTTGGAAGAGCCTTCTTCCATTGATGTGCCTAGTCTCCCAAAGAGAAGGGAAACAACCTCAGCTTGAGAGCATCTTCAGAGACTCCATTATTCTTGGACAAGCTACAGTAACTATCAAATGTGTCCAAGTGATCAAGGGGATCCTCCACAGCAAGGCCACGAAACTTGTTGTTCTCAATCAAATGCAACAGCCCTGATTTGATCTCAAAGTTGTTGTTCTCCACAGCTGGTGCTCTGTTCCCCAACCCATGGCCATGAATGTGAGGTTGATCATAGGCTCCAATGGCTCTAGCTTAGCGCTGTGGCTATTGTGGTTGGCGCTGTGGTCTTATGTTGTCAGCTCTTGGACCATTGCCCCCCAGGGAATCACCATCTTGAGGCTGATTCTCCATATCAAACCCCAATCTCTGCAAGTGAGCTTGTTGCTCTTCTTCTCTTCTCTTTCTTGCAATCTCCCTCTCAAGTGTAGCAATTTCTTCAACAGTGGGAATCAAGTTTGATGCACCTCTGCTTCTAGTTATCAGACACCTGAAATGCAAAGGGAAAAGAACAAGGAGAAGCAATAACACAATAAAAGAAAAATGACTTAGTCTCAAGCAATTGACTAAATCCCAATGTCAAAATCAACTTAGAAAAGATGAACTTTCTTTTCAATATGAGGAAAGGGGACTCATGGGACAAGGGAATTGACCTTGGGCGATCAAGTTTCAATCTAAGATGGCAAGCTTTGAATCAATATAACACCTTAAGCCTAGACACAATCCTAAGCAAGCTCTATCTGTAGATGAATGCTCATTCACTAACATATCTCAAGCATCTAATCCCTTAGGTTGAATATTTTGAAAGCAATCAATAAGAACAAGTCTATTAGCTATCTAAACAACTTTAACAACTAATCCCTTAGGTAAAGGATGTTAAAAGCATTGAAGAGTTGGTTCAGGCATTTCATCAAACACCTTCCGGGCATGAAATGCCTATGGCTCTATTTTGAAGAGTGATGATAGAACTTTTCAGATTCTAATCAAATGATGTAGTATAAAAGATTGTCGAACCAGTCCTAAGTGACAATGAAACAGAGGGAATGCAAGCCTATGCTTAATCTAAATGCAACCATTAGAGAGAATGATGATTAAACTAGAACAATGAGTAAAACACAACAAAAAGCAAACTTTCTTTCTTATGAGGAGAGCAAAACCCATGGGTGTAGGGACTTGATATCAAATGATTAAGCTTCAATCCAAGGTGCTAACTTTGCAATCAATCTAATCCTTATGCCTAGACAACTAAACTAAGCAAGCTCTATCCCTAGATGAATGCTCTTTTGCTATGATCACCCAAGTACACCAAATCCCTTTGGCTGTAATGATCAAAGCAAACAATGAGAACAAGTCTAATAGCAATCCTAGCCTCTAAGACAACTAATCCCTTAGGCAAAGCAAGCTAGAAGCATAGATGAGTTGGGTCAGGCATTTCATAGAACACCTTCCGGGCATGAAATGCCTATAGCTCTATGTTTGAGAGGCCAACTCAAATATAGCTTTAGAAACACCAAATCTATGCAAGGGAAAGATAGATCTAATTCTAAACACCTTGGATCTAACTTAATCACTCTCTATCACCCTAACCCATGGATCTTAGAAGAATCTACTCACTAATCCACATGCTTATTCTTAAACCCATGAGAGATTCAAGCATAAACATATAGAGAAAGAAAGGAGATGAGATAAACAATCAAGAACACAAGATGAGATGAGATTAATAATTCAAAGATGAAGTTTTTACTCAAAGGTTTTGTTCTTAGATCATAAAATAACATCCTCCCCAAACTTGGGTTAATGAGAGTATTTATAGTAGGCTTAAAAGCCCTAAACACATAAAAGGAGAAAGTCTAAAAAGCCCTTGGCCAAATGATTTTCGACCAATGAGAAACAAGGAGAAAGGAAGAAACTCAGCCACCCGGGTCAGCTAGTGCTTGTCCAGGTCGGGTATGCCCAGCTCGGGTATGGCTTGCTCGTCCGGCGTCCAGGCCGTGCGGCCTCTCTAGGTCGGGTGTGTCCGGCCGCGTGGTGGGTGTCCAGCAGCTAGCAGGACGTGCGGGTGTGCGTGGCCGGGTGGTGTTGGTCGGGTGTGCAGGCTGGTACGCGGGTGAGGCATTGTGGGCCGTCCGAGTGTCCTGGTCCGGGTGTGTTCGGTCGCGTCCGGAGCTCGTCTAGCATCAGATCGTGCGGGTAGTCCAGGCCGGGCAGGTGCTGTCGGGTGTCTGCTGGTACGCGGGTGAGGTAAGGTCGGGTGCGTCCTGAGCTCGCGTCCAGTCCGTCCGTCCCGTGCGGGTCCTTGTGCTCGGGTGGTATGGACCGCGTCCGTTCTAGGCGTTCAGCACAATCGGGACGTGCGGGTGCTTGTCCCCGGGTCGTCCTGGTCGCGTCCTGAGCTTGTCCAGGCGAGGAAGGATGGACCTACTCGGGTGTGCTCAACCGGGTTGCTTGACACGCTTCCACTCAACTGATCATAACTCCTTCAATATGGCTCCAAATGTCTTGAAACCACCTCCATTGGAAAGCTAACTCAGAATGCCATGTCTCCACCAAATATTAGCCTCAGAAGGTATTCCTAAGGTCTCTGTCCATGTTCATCTTTAAACCCTTCTTTTTCATCACAAAACTCTCAAACATCTTCAATATCTCCAAAGTGTGCTCCAACACCTAATAAGGACTTATGAATGCATAATGAACCTAAAGATGCCTAAAGCCTAATCTAAATGAGCAAAAATGCATAAGATATGATAACTAAAAACATGTAAATATGCAAGACATCAACTCCCCCACACTAGTCCTTTACTTGTCCACAAGTAAACTTGCAAGGACTAAGGAGGAGAGGTTTGAAGGAGGGGACTCATAGCCAAAAGAATGCTCTTCTTTGTTCTCAACTTGATAACCTTGCACAAGCATACCAAGTAGCAGGAGCAAAAACTCAATCCAACTCTAACTCAACAAGGCCTATCTTAACTCTTTTGATCCCTACACTTACTCATCATGAATCCACAACCCACAAATCCATTTGCCCTCTAACAATCATTAAGCAAACTCAAAAGACTTCTTGCAAATGGTCAAATGGTCCAAGTCATTTGGTTTGGTGGTAGAAGGTTTTATTCAAGTGAAACAAGGGGTTTAAAGGGATCTTTCAAGGGGTGGTTCACTCTCAAAACAAGTAGCCTTGACATTGCACATAATATATCTAAGAAAGGGATCAACTCATGCATACAATGCTCAATCTCCATTGTTCTACCCTTTCCCAAAATACATAGATCACATCTTTATTCCCAATGCCAAAATACCACTCACATCTCTCACCCAAAGATTTTCCCCAAATGCTCAAAATATTTTCTCATTTGAAACTCCTTCTTAATGAAATCTACAAGGGAATTTACACATTTTAAACTCTTTTCAGCTCTTTCTAGATATTGCTAGCCCCCTTTCATTATTATATTTTTTTTCTTTTTTTTTTTTTATATTTTTACCTCTTTTTTTTTTTTTTTTTTTTTTTTTTTTTTTTTTTTTTTATGGGGGCCAAGACTTTTCAAACTATTTGGAGCTTACAATCTTTCATTCCTCTTATCCCTTCTAGACTTAATCACTTATAACAATGGAGTCTCATGAGTCAACTTTTCTTTCATAAACCTTTCATTTCCTCAAGATCATACCATACAACACTCACCCCCATCCTAGAAGCTAGACATTAATGAGTGTCTAATCTAGCTAAAAATGGAGATCAAGCATTGTCGTTCCCAATACTCTCAACATTATGCACATGTAAAGCTTTCTAAAGAAGGCCTCACTCAACAAATAATGAAAGCTTGAAAGGAGGTAAGGGTTTTAGGGCTTGGAGTGCCACTTGAGCTTGTCCAAAAAGATAGACAAAGAATGGGGGGAACAGCTCAAGTGTTCTATCCATGACTTAGTACACAAGGGACCATGAGCAAGAGACTAGAGTCTAAATATGACAGGAGCAAACTTCAAAGAGATGGCATCAATCAATCAAATAAGCTTTAGGAAGAGATTTCAAGGCAAAAAGTTTACAAGCCATCCTAAGATTGCTCAAGCTACTTACTATGCTTATGAAGGGTATCACTTTAAGAACTTAGCATGAGCATCTTTTCAAGGCAACTATCATCCTTGTCCCCTTATGCATGATGCAACCTATATGATGATTTATTTTTTTTTTTATGCAATTGAATGATCTAGACTCAATTCTAATGCAACTACATGATTCTTTTTGTGCTTTTCAAATTTTTCAAATTTTTTTGGTTTTTCTATGCAATAACTATCTACAAATGCATGCTCATGACATAAAACACAAAATGATCAGCGACTTGGCACCTCCCCCACACTTAATTCACACAGTCTCTGTGTTAGTTAAATGTTGAGAAGGGCCTAAAGGAAGAAAAATAAAGCTAAATGAAATGATGAATGGTATATACAATGGTAGGGTGTTGGAGTACCTCTATGGAGCATGGGAAGAGGCTGATGCCTCACCCTCAGACTCGTCTTCATCAGCAGTGGTGCTTAGGCTTGGTGACTTGTTTCCGGACGCGGATGGGGCGATGTAGGGGTTCCTCAAGCTGCGGAGGGCTTGCTTCTCGGTTTGTGGTGTGCTTGGGTCGAGAATGGGTAGAGGAAGTGGTGCAAGGAAAGTCTCAAGATCAAAGTCCTCAGCCTCGCAGCCTGCTACAGCTCCCTTAGTCAGAACATCAGCAACCTTTCTCATGAACTTAGCTGAAGCTTCAGCTTGTCTCTTTACAGTTTTCCTCAATTCTTTGCACTTCCTGGTAAGCTTGAAGATGGTCCTATCTTGAGCTCTGTTCCACCTTTGCAGTGTGCTAATCTGGTCATGAGCTTGGCGAATGGGACCAAAAGGCAAAGCACCTGTGCATTGCTCAAACGTATAACGAGGAGGACCAAAGAGATGAGCTGTGGCTCGGCTTGAGTATCCCTGATCAAACTTAGCTGCCTTTGCTGCTGCTTTCTCATTCATCTTCAATGTCATAGGGCCAAGAGCTCCATGACTGCCCAGGAGGTGCTGCTCACTGATATCAAAACTCATAGTACCCGGTGTGCTCAAAGTAGTGAGCTCATAGTTAGGGAGAAGCAGCTCAACTGTGGTGGGGCCTCTCAAGTACGAGTAAACACACTTCCCATCGTATCTTCCAGAGAAGTAATGAGCTGACTTTAAGTAGGTGAGATCAATGAAAGAGGGACCGGATGCATCATCTCCCAAATCAATACCCTGGTGCGCAAGTAAAGGTGTGATCAAGCCGCCTATTCCAATCTGAGCCTCTGGATCCCTGTTTGTCCAAGCATACTCCTTGTAGTACATAAGGCGCCTCACAAAGTAACCAACCATACCAAACTCAGCGTAGAAATCAGTGGGAACTTCAGGTAGGTGAGGAGGTAAGGCAAAGTGTTGGATGGCTTGGTGCATGAGGTTCAAGTCTTCTCCATTCACGTTGCTTTGCTCCTTCCTTGGGTAGATGGTGTTGACAATCAGCCTATGAAGGTAGCGGACTGATGGATGTCTGATAGATGCATTCTTGTCTCTGCTGGATACCCTATCCTTGCCTGATAAGAACTTGTAAGTGAAGTGGGCAAGTGTCTTTCCTTTAGGTAGTCCTTTCAGCTTAGGCAAAGATGACTCCTTCAAATCCTTGAGGCCTAGCACCTCTCCAATCTCAGTGAAGGTCATGAAATAAGGCTTCCCATCTATCTTGAAACTGATTCTTCCCCACCCTTGTTCCTCATGTTGAGAAGAGTGGAATGTGACCTCCAAGGATGCCAAGAATTGGCAAGAGACTTCTTTAAATGTTGGGAAAGCCATTGAATAGAAGCTGTCCATGTTCATGAGAGCAAGCAAATCCTTTATGTCTTGGTCAATTTCTAGCTCCCTCATTACCTTCTCATCAGCAAATCTGGTTGGAGGCCAAGATACTCCTTGCCTCATCTGCTCCAATAGTTCAACTTCAGTCGGCTTCCTTTGTCGATCTCTACGAGGGTTGAAACCTAACTTTTCGAAAGTTTCTTGCTCAGCCTCACTTTCAATTGGAGAGGATGCTTCTTCAACAGGTGTATCTACTGGTACCAAGGATGGAGGTGCCAATGGCTGTGGGTTTGGTGCTTTGATTCTGATCTTTGTGGGAAGTTTGGGTTTCTCAGCATCTTTCTTTGTGTTCTTCTCCAAAACAAGAGGTCCCACACTTTGAGATCTTGGAGCTCTAGCTTTCTTTGAAGGAGTGCTCTTATCATCACCAACAGCCACCCTCTTGCCATCTTTCTTGGCTTTCTTGTAAGCATCATCAAGCACTCTCTCATCACTAGCCAACCTCTTGCCATCCTCCTTGCTAGTCTTATTACCAACATCAGCCACTCTTTTTCCTTCATCCTTGTGTTTCTTTGCTGCCCCATCAACCAATCTGTGCCTAGCCTTCTTGGCTTGTGCCTTCTCTCTCAACATAGCCAGGGCTTGTTGCCTACGCTCTTCCTCGGATTCAGGCATAGAGCCCAATGCTTTTCCGAACTTAGCAGTGTGGTTCTTAGCAGCCTCGGCCTTCTCTTGTGCCATCAGTTTCTCATCTTTCCTTCCCATTGGAACCTGAAAAATATCAAGACTTGGACAAGATAAAGCACAAGGAAGAGAGAATATGCTGGAAAAGAGAAGAGATGGAATGAATACTTGCAAACCTAGTCTAGAACCAGCAACCTAGCAAGACTATCAAAGTAACCAAGCTCCCAAGCTCAAAAAATTTTTTTTTTTTTTTTTTTTTTTTTTTTTTTTTTTTTTTATGAACAAGGGAACTTAATCAAGTTGAAATTCAAGTAAACATATCAAGCCAGCTGAAATTGAATGCTAAACAAGCTCTAGAACATCAATTCCAATCAATCTAGACCATAATCAACCAAAAGTAAGAGCTTTTTCAAAAACCCCCAAATCTCATGAACCCTAATTTGCCAAAGTTCAAATTAATCTCAATTCCACCATGAAATCAACTACCCAGCATGATATACAAGCAATCCCTAGTCTAATTTACAAGAGATTAGCAAGAAAAAACTCAAATTTCAAGTTCAAATTTTTAGGGTTCATGAGGGTTACGAATTTGAACTTAGAGATACCATACCTTGCTTTGGATGAAGGATAGAGATGAAAGGGTTCAAGGAATTAGGTCTAGGGGAGGAAGGTCTTGATGTGGGAAGAAGAAACTTGTGATTTGGTTAAGATTTGGCAAAGTTATGGGAATTTTTGTTCTTGGGGGCTAGAGAGGATTTTGATGTGAGGAAGAAGATGGAATGAGGGAAATAGGGGGTGGCCTAGGGTTTTAAAATGTGTCTGGGTCGGGTGGGGTTGGTTCTGGGCGGGCTTAGGTGGTTTTGGGTCTGAAATAAGGGAAGGAGCACTTACCTGGGCCGGGTGGGTCGCGGTCGGGTGGGGTTACGCGTGTGAAAGTGGGACGCGGGTGCTGGGTCGTTCGGACTGGCTCGGGTACGGACACCCGCGTGTGCTCGATCATCCCGTGCGGGTGGCGCATCCCGCGTAGGTCCACCCGGGTGCTCGTCCGTCCCGTGCGGCCGTTGCGTCCCGAGTAGGTCCACCCGGGTGTGTCCGTCCGTCCCGCATCGACCGTCCGTGCGGGTGCTGCGTCCCGGGTAGCACAACCCGGGTGCTTCCGTCCGTCTACCTGTCCGTTCGTCTTGATTCACCCGTGCGGGTGCCGTGTCCCGGGTAGCACAACCCGGGTACATCCGTCCTGCTTCCAAGTCTGAATTTCACCTAGTTCAACCCACTTCCTTTCATGTCTCTTCCATCTCAAAACCGCAGTGAACTCATCTCCAAAACTCCCAATCTAGCCCCATCATCATTCAAAGGACTTTTTGATGAAAAATAAAAAGAATCCTAATGCAATATGTACAAGGATAACCATGGGACTTCCTCCCAAGTGAGCTTGTTTAAAGTCACTAGCTTGACTTTGCCTCCTTTGAGGTTAGGCAAGGGGAGCATCAGAGAGTGGGGTTGATGTCCCATCCTCCTTTGGTACTGTGGTCATGTATTCTTTGAGTCTTTGGCCATTCACTGTGAAGTCTCCACCATCCTTGTTCCAAAGCACAATGGCTCCATAGGGTCTCACTTCCTTGATCACAAATGGACCAGACCACCTTGACTTTAACTTCCCTGGAAATAGCTTAAGTCTAGAGTTGTAAAGAAGCACTTGATCTCCTGCCTTGAACTCTCTCTTGAGGATGTGCCTATCATGGAAGGCCTTTGTCTTTTCCTTGTAGATCCTTGAGTTCTCAAAAGCATCCATCCTTATCTCATCCAGCTCATTGAGTTGAAGAAGTCTTTTCTCCTTTGCACACTTGATGTCAAAGTTTAGAAGCTTCACAGCCCACAATGCCTTGTATTCAAGCTCAACTGGCAGGTGGCAAGATTTTCCATAGACAATGTTGAAGGGAGTGGTGCCTAGAGGAGTCTTGAATGCTGTTCTATATGCCCAAAGAGCATCATCAAGCTTGGCTGACCAATCCTTCCTCTTGGTTCCTACAACCTTTTCCAAGATCCCCTTGATTTGCTTGTTGGAGACTTCCACTTGGCCACTAGTTTGAGGGTGATAAGGTGTTGCAACCTTGTGCTTTACTCCATTCCTCTTGAGAAGATTCTCAAATACCTTGTTGATGAAGTGTGAACCTCCATCACTTATGACCACTCTTGGAACTCCAAATCTTGGGAAAATAGTGCTCTTGAACATTTTGACCACTACTCTTGAATCATTTGTAGGACTTGCTATTGCTTCCACCCACTTTGATACATAGTCCACATCCACCAAGATGTATTTGTTGCCATAGGAGGAGGGGAAGGGTCCCATGAAATCAATCCCCCAAACATCAAACACTTCCACTTCAAGGATTGGGTTTTGAGGCATCTCATTTCTTTTAGTAATGTTCCCACTCCTTTGGCAAGAGTCACATCTTGAAATGAAGTCTTGTGAGTCCCTGAACATGTGTGGCCACCAAAATCCAGCCTGTAACACCTTTGAGACAGTCTTGAATGGAGCAAAATGGCCTCCATAGGGAGATCCATGGCAATGTGAGAGGATTCCTTCAACTTCTTCTTCAGCCACCACTCTTCTATAAATCTGATCCTTGCATAGGGTGTAGAGGTATGGTTCATCCCAATAGTATCTCTTCACATCCTTGTAGAACTTCTTCCTCTCATATCCTGCAAGTCCCAATGGCTCTTTTCCAGTGGCTAAATAGTTAACCAAATCAGCATACCAAGGTCCGTTCTCTTCAGCTGCCTTAACCTCTTCAATCTTTTTTCCAGTCTCAATGGCCGCTACCACTGACATGATGGCCAGGACATGCTCTTCTCTGAGGCCCTCATCAATAGGGATTCCTCCTTCAATTCTCAACCTGGACAAGTGATCAGCAACTCCATTCTCAATCCCTGGCTTGTCTCTAATCTCCAAGTCAAACTCTTGAAGCAAAAGGATCCACCTTAGTAGTCTTGGCTTGGCATCCTTCTTTGCTAGGAGATGTCTCAAAGCTGCATGGTCAGTATACACAATGACCTTAGAACCCACCAGGTAACTTCTGAATTTCTCAAAGGCGAAGACAATGGCCAGCATCTCCTTCTCTGTTGTGGCATACCTCATCTGCGCATCATTCAATGTTTGGCTAGCATAATAAATGACATGAGTTTTGCCATCCTTCTTCTGCCCCAGGACAGCCCCAACAGCAAAATCACTAGCATCACACATTATCTCAAAGGGGAGGTCCCAATCAGGTGGTTGAACAATGGGAGCACTAACAAGGTCACCCTTTATCTTCTTGAAAGCCTCAAGACAATCTTCATCAAAGCTGAAAGCAGCCTCCTTGCACAGCAACTTGGTCATTGGTCTAGCAATCTTTGAGAAGTCCTTGATGAATCTCCTATAAAATCCAGCATGGCCAAGGAAGCTCCTGATGTCTTTCACTGTCTTTGGTGGGGGCAAGCTGACCATCACCTCAATCTTAGCTTTGTCCACTTCAATACCCTTTTCTGAAATCTTGTGTCCCAGCACAATTCCCTCTTTGACCATGAAATGACACTTCTCCCAATTCAGCACTAGGTTGGTGTCTTCACATCTCTGTAGGACCCTGCACAAGTTGGACAAACAAGCAGAAAACGAAGATCCGTAGACAGAGAAATCATCCATGAATACCTCCACTATATCCTCAATGAGATCCGAGAAGATAGACATCATGCACCTTTGAAAGGTTGCTGGAGCATTACATAACCCAAATGGCATCCTTCGATAAGCAAAGGTGCCATAGGGGCATGTGAATGTTGTCTTCTCTTGATCATTGGGATGAATGGGGATTTGGAAGAACCCTGAATACCCATCAAGAAAACAATAGAAAGGATGGTTTGCAAGTCTCTCAAGCATTTGATCAATGAATGGCAATGGAAAGTGATCTTTTCTAGATGCTGAGTTGAGCTTTCTATAATCAATACACATCCTATGGCCAGTTATGGTTCTAGTTGGTATCAATTCATCCTTGTCATTTTTAACCACAGTAATACCACCCTTCTTTGGAACTACATGCACAGGAGATACCCATTTAGAATCTGAAATAGGGTAAATAACACCAGCATCTAAGAGCTTAAGAATCTCCTTCTTTACAACATCTTTAAGGTTAGGATTTAACCTCCTTTGATGTTCTATAGAAGTCATTGATTCATCCTCTAGATGTATCCTATGCATGCACAAAGAAGGTGATATCCCCTTAATATCATCTAGTGAGTATCCAATGGCTTTTCTAAACCTTTTAAGTGCATTTAAAAGTTGAGAAAGCTCAAGTTCAGTAAGTTCACTACTCACAATGACAGGATATGTCTCATTAGGGCCTAGAAATGCGTACCTTACACCATGGGGAAGAGGTTTTAGCTCCACTTTTGGTGCCTTGAGCTCACTCCAATCATCTTGTTTGGTGATCTCCTGTTGAGTGGCTGGAACAGCTTGACATGCCTCTTGTTTAAGCTCCTCATACTGGCCTCTATCAGCAATCTTCTTTCGAGAATCCAGCATGGCTGCAATAGCCTCACTCTCCTTGTTCTCAACCACTTGGACCTCTTTATCCACTGTCAAAGCATGTTGCAAAGGGTCTTCTATTGCCAACTCCCCACGTGCCAATTCCTCAAGGAGCTCATCAGCAAGAGCTTCCATCTCCTCTATGTAGAACACTTGGCCTTGCACAGTTGACCTCTTCATTACTTCGTTGACATCAAAATGGAGAGTGTGCTCTTTCCCCAAATGAAGATCAATCTTGCCTTCCTTCACATTGATAAGGGCTCCTGCTGTGGCTAAGAATGGTCTTCCAAGGATCAAGGGGTCTCTAGCTTCTTCATCCATCTCAAGAACAACAAAATCAGTGGGGATTTCACAATTTCCCACCATTACAGGAAGATCTTCAAGGATACCAATGGGGAATTTGACTGAGCGGTCAGCAAGCACCAAAGAGAGTTTGCACTTCTTGTATTGACTAAACCCAAGCTTCTTGGCAACAGATAGAGGCATGAGACTGACACTAGCTCCCAAATCACATAGACATCTCTCAAACATTAAAGGACCAATGGCACAAGGTAGAGTAAAGCAGCCTGGATCCTCTAGCTTCTTAGGGATTGTCAATCTCTGGATGATGGCACTGCACTCATGAGTAAGAACCATCATGCCTTCCATTTCCTTCTTCTTGGCAGCCACAGCATCCTTCAAGAACTTGCTGTATTGAGGAACAAGCATGAAGGCATCAATGATTGGCATTGTAACTTGAACTTCACTCAATTGCTTCTCAAAGAGTGCTTTGTACTTCTCCAAAAGTTGCCTCTTGAATCTTCCAGGAAATGGCAGCTTAGGTTCATAGGGAGGAGGAACAAAAAAAGACTCCTTTGTTGGAATAGTAACTTCACCATGCTTTGGTGTTTGCTTCTCTTCTCCAACCTTTCCTTTGCCCTTAGCTTCAACAATCTTTTCTAAAATCTCCTCATCAACTTTCTCATCCACAATCACAACATCATCATCAATGTTGATAGCCACCCCCCCACTTAGTTTCTCACCATCCTTGGGGAGAGTTCTTGGAGGTAGCTCTCTACCACTTCTCAAAGTGATTGCCTTCATTGGTTCTTTTGGGTTTTGCTCTGGCTTTCCTGGTAATGTTCCTTGTTGGCGACTTGGCTGAGAGTTCATAGAAGCAAATTGATTCTCCAAAGCTCTAATCTTGTTGTTTAGCTCAGTGTAGCTGCTGTCTATCTTGGAGTGAACAGTCTTGAACTCATGGCCAATGTCTTTGGCAGCTCTAGTTTGACCGTCCAACAATTGTTTGAACATAGCTTCCATAGATGAATCTGGAGCCTTAGCTTGGGAGGAGCTTCCTTGAGCTTGAGTAGATTGATTTCCATGGTTTGCAAAACCAGGAGGAGGATTCTGCCTAGGCTGGTAGCTCCCTTGTTGAGTGTTTTGCTTTGGTGGATAACCTCCTTGCTGGTTGTTGGTGTAGCCTCCTTGCTGGTTGTTGGTGTAGCCTCCTTGCTGGTTGTTGGTGTAGCCTCCTTGCTGGTTGTTGGTGTAGCCTCCTTGCTGGTTGTTGGGGTAAGACCTTTGCTGGTAATTGTTGTACTGAAAGTTAGGTTCCTTCCTGTACCAAGAACCATTGTTGTTGATGAAGCAAAGCTCTTCTTGCCCTTCTAACCCTTCAACTTCATTAACCTTAGGAAGAGCTTCTTGATTTGGACCACCCACAAAGTGAATTTGCTCCTGCTTGGCTTGGTTAGCAATCAGCAAGTCTATCTTATCTTGCAAGGATTTTATTTCCTTCTTGGTCTGGTTGTCATCAGCTCTGGTTGTTCTATCAGCCCTGTCATGTTCTCCACTGTAGACTGAATCACTCTTGACCATGTTGTCCACCAGCTCCTCAGCATCTTCTTCAGACCTGCCCAGGAAGAAACCATTGCTTGCTGTATCCAATCTTGCTCTAAACTCAGGAAGGGCACCTCTATAGAATGTGCTCAGTAAACTCTCCTTTGAGAAGCCATGGTGTGGGCACTTAGCTTGATATCCTTTGAACCTTTCCCATGCTTCACTAAAGCTTTCCAAGTTCTTCTGCTGGAAACTAGAGATCTCATTCCTCAGCTTGGCTGTCCTTGATGTGGAGAAAAATTTCTCCAAGAAGGCCTTCTTACAATCATCCCAAGTAGTGATGGAGTCACTAGGTAGAGATTTCTCCCATTGGCGTGCCTTGTCTCCTAGAGAGAATGGAAACAACTTGAGCTTGAAGGCATCTTCTGACACACCATTGGTCTTGGACAAGCCACAATAGCTATCAAACTTGTCCAAGTGATCAAATGGGTCTTCTACAGCCAGGCCATGGTACTTGTTGTTCTCAATCACATTCAACAAGCCTGATTTGATCTCAAAGTTATTAGCTTCCACAGCTGGTGCACGGATACCTGTCCTGTTGCCATGAATGTGAGGACGGTCATATGTGCCAATGGCTCTAGCTGGCCGCTGTGGGTGTTGTTGTTGCTGGCGCTGTGGTCTAAGGTTGTCAGCTCCTTGACCATTGCCTTCTTGAGGTTGATGATCATCCATCTCAAACCCCAATCTCTGAATGTGAGCCTGTTGCTCCTCTTCTCTTCTCCTTCTTGCTATTTCCCTCTCAAGTGCAGCTATCTCTTCAACAGTGGGAACCAGGTTAGTTGCACCCCTGCTTCTTGTGTTCATACACCTGAAAATCAAAGGAAAAGGCAAAAGGAGAATCAATATCACAAGAAAAGAAAAATGATTTAGTCTCAAGCAAGTGACTAAATCCCAATGTCACAATCAACTTAGAATTTGGCAACGGCGCCAATTTGATGATAGAACTTTTCAGATTCTAATCAAATGATGTAGTATAAAAGATTGTCGAACCAGTCCTAAGTGACAATGAAACAGAGGGAATGCAAGCCTATGCTTAATCTAAATGCAACCATTAGAGAGAATGATGATTAAACTAGAACAATGAGTAAAACACAACAAAAAGCAAACTTTCTTTCTTATGAGGAGAGCAAAACCCATGGGTGTAGGGACTTGATATCAAATGATTAAGCTTCAATCCAAGGTGCTAACTTTGCAATCAATCTAATCCTTATGCCTAGACAACTAAACTAAGCAAGCTCTATCCCTAGATGAATGCTCTTTTGCTATGATCACCCAAGTACACCAAATCCCTTTGGCTGTAATGATCAAAGCAAACAATGAGAACAAGTCTAATAGCAATCCTAGCCTCTAAGACAACTAATCCCTTAGGCAAAGCAAGCTAGAAGCATAGATGAGTTGGGTCAGGCATTTCATAGAACACCTTCCGGGCATGAAATGCCTATAGCTCTATGTTTGAGAGGCCAACTCAAATATAGCTTTAGAAACACCAAATCTATGCAAGGGAAAGATAGATCTAATTCTAAACACCTTGGATCTAACTTAATCACTCTCTATCACCCTAACCCATGGATCTTAGAAGAATCTACTCACTAATCCACATGCTTATTCTTAAACCCATGAGAGATTCAAGCATAAACATATAGAGAAAGAAAGGAGATGAGATAAACAATCAAGAACACAAGATGAGATGAGATTAATAATTCAAAGATGAAGTTTTTACTCAAAGGTTTTGTTCTTAGATCATAAAATAACATCCTCCCCAAACTTGGGTTAATGAGAGTATTTATAGTAGGCTTAAAAGCCCTAAACACATAAAAGGAGAAAGTCTAAAAAGCCCTTGGCCAAATGATTTTCGACCAATGAGAAACAAGGAGAAAGGAAGAAACTCAGCCACCCGGGTCAGCTAGTGCTTGTCCAGGTCGGGTATGCCCAGCTCGGGTATGGCTTGCTCGTCCGGCGTCCAGGCCGTGCGGCCTCTCTAGGTCGGGTGTGTCCGGCCGCGTGGTGGGTGTCCAGCAGCTAGCAGGACGTGCGGGTGTGCGTGGCCGGGTGGTGTTGGTCGGGTGTGCAGGCTGGTACGCGGGTGAGGCATTGTGGGCCGTCCGAGTGTCCTGGTCCGGGTGTGTTCGGTCGCGTCCTGAGCTCGCGTCCAGTCCGTCCGTCCCGTGCGGGTCCTTGTGCTCGGGTGGTATGGACCGCGTCCGTTCTAGGCGTTCAGCACAATCGGGACGTGCGGGTGCTTGTCCCCGGGTCGTCCTGGTCGCGTCCTGAGCTTGTCCAGGCGAGGAAGGATGGACCTACTCGGGTGTGCTCAACCGGGTTGCTTGACACGCTTCCACTCAACTGATCATAACTCCTTCAATATGGCTCCAAATGTCTTGAAACCACCTCCATTGGAAAGCTAACTCAGAATGCCATGTCTCCACCAAATATTAGCCTCAGAAGGTATTCCTAAGGTCTCTGTCCATGTTCATCTTTAAACCCTTCTTTTTCATCACAAAACTCTCAAACATCTTCAATATCTCCAAAGTGTGCTCCAACACCTAATAAGGACTTATGAATGCATAATGAACCTAAAGATGCCTAAAGCCTAATCTAAATGAGCAAAAATGCATAAGATATGATAACTAAAAACATGTAAATATGCAAGACATCAAAGAGGCCAACTCCAAAATAGCAATAAGAACACTCTACAAGCAAGGATCAAGAAAGATCTACCCTAGAACATCTTAGATCTACACCTAATCACCCTTAGTCTCCCAAGCCCCTGAAATCCTAGATAGATCTACTACATAATAGAAATGGATGACCTTAAAACCATGGATGATTCAAGGCTAAACATGATTAGAGATGAAGATAATTTAGTAAACACAAAAGAAATAGATGAAGAAGGATTCAAGATCCAAACTTTGTTCAAGATCTAAAAGTGTTCTTAAGAGAAAAGAAGTTAGATCTCACAAAGGAGATTACAAGAGTATATATATGAGGCTTGAAAGCCCTTAAAAACATAAGAGAAAAGACCAAAATGGCCCTGGAATAATTAAACCTCGACCAATAGGAAAATTTGTGAAAAACACCCAGCATAGTGCGTCCCGGTCCTGACCCGCGCATGTCTGGCCGCGCGTCCAGGCCTGTCCCGTTCCTCGTCCCGCGCGGGTGTTGTCTCCCACGCATGTCTGGTCGCGCGTCCAGGCCTATCTTGCCCTTGTCCCGCGCATGTCCGGCCGCACGTCCAGCTTCGTCTCGCCCTTGTCCCGCGCGGGTAAGTCTCATCGCGCACTCGTCCCCGCACATCAGTCCATGCCGTCCCGCCGCGCGGGTATGCTGACCCGCGCATACTGACCCGCGTGGTTCCTTGCTTCCAGTCAGTCCAGGCCACGCGGGTGCTTTGTCCCGAGCATCCTGACCCACAGTCGTCTCAGCCAAGTCTCTCGTCCAGATCATGACCCGTCCCGTGCCATCCATCCGGGTAAGTGTTCCTGACCATTTCCCAGCGTCCGTCTGTCCATCCAAAGGTAAGACAAGTCCTGGTCATTGGTTCGGTTTGTCCAAGCTTGGCCAAACTCCATTCTTCACTTCTTTTTGGATCACAAAGCTCCCAAACACCTCTAATCACTCCATAGCACACTCCAACACCTGATATGGACATATGAATGCTATATGGACCTTAAGATGCCTAATCTAAATGATCAAAATGCACAGAATATGATAGCTAAAAACATGTAAATATGCAAAATATCAGAGACCTCAGTACGGGTCGTCCTCGCCCTAGGACGAGGTGAATGGGTCAGGACAGTTCGGTTCACGGGTCTTGATATGTCTCTTTCTGTACCAATCTTTCCGGAGACCCTCGTCCATGGATATTTGTATTCTTCTGATCTTTCTTTCGAGGAGTCTTTCGTGAAGAATCCGTAAAAATGACAATCTTAGCCGTTGATTTCGAGATAATCGTTTTCGACCCCAACAGTAAGCCCCCCAGCCTGCAAGACTCTGAGAAGATTTTCTGGACGAGTGAAGTATTTTTAATCGGAATTTTGGTTAAGAGTATGTTTTCTCGTAGATTATCTTTTGAGATTATTTTACTGCAGAAATCCACGTCACCCTCACATCCATATAAGTAGCAACTCATCATTCCTCATTCTCCTCACATCTCATTCCCTCAAAAATTTCTCTCTTCATTCTCCCAAGCAAGAATGTCTTCCTCCTAAAACGAAAAGAAGAACTCTGACGTCGAGATGGGTGAGGCCAGCCTGGTTCTGCCGATTCCGGCCACTCCTAAAGCCAATCCGACTTTCGTTGCCGGATTCCTTTCTTTTAAAGAGAGGTGATCCAGGCGTAGTGCCGAAAATGAAGCGAGTCGGACTCATGCTGAAACGTCGGCTGTCCCTTCCTCGTCTGCGCTGTCAGCCTCGGCCGAAGGAAACAAGTCTCCGGGCGGGGCTGCGCCTCTCGTAGGAACGGATATGGCACCTGTGCAAGTGCCGGAGGTCTTGGCTCGGCCTTTGGGTTCTTCCACTACACCAGTTCCAATTCCTGAGAAAGAACAAGTGACGGAGTTGATGCCTCCACCTTTGGACAGGAAAGAGATCGTTGATGTCTTGCATATTTACCTGTTTTTAGCTATCATATCTTATGCATTTTTGCTCATTTAGATTAGGCATTAGGCATCTTTAGGCTCATTTTGCATTCATAAGTCCCTATTAGGTGTTGGAGCACACTTTGGAGATATTGAAGATGTTTGGGAGTTTTGTGATGAAAAAGAAGGGTTTAATGATGAACATGGACAGAGGCCTTAGGAATATCTTCTGATGCTAAGATTTGGTGGAGGCATGCAATTTTGAGTTAGCTTTCCAATGGAATTGATTTCAAGACATTTGGAGTAATATTGGAGAAGTTATGGTCAATTGAATGGAAGCACGTCAAGCCACCCGGGTGACCATACCCGAGCCAGACCATCAGGTCATGCTGGATGAGCTCAGTACGCGGCCCGTACCACCCGAGCACGAGGACCCGCACGGGATGGGAGCATAGACGCCACGCGGGTGCACATACCCGGGGAGACTCACCCGCACGGGACGGACAAGGGATGGACGGACTGGACGCGACCAAGGACGCACCCGACCTTGCCTCACCCGCGTACGAACTGATGGACGAGCGGATCAGGACACCCGACCTAGCACACCCGTCCGTTCCTACCCGCGTACCAGCAGATACCCGAGCTTCCTCACCCGGCTGCTTCCACCCGCACGTCCTGACGCTGCTGGACGCCAAGACACACGCGGGCAGTACCACCCGGACGATGAAGCCGCGCATGAAGACACCCGGACAGGACTACCCGGCCAACAGCACCCGCACGTCCTGCTAGCTGCTGGACACGGACCACACGGCCGAACACACCCGGCCTAGAGGGACCGCACGGCCTGGACGCCGGACGAGCAGCACACACCCGGCCTGGACAGCACTAGCTGACCCGGGTGGCTCAGCTTCTTCCTTTCTCCTTGCTTCTCATTGGTCGAAAATCACTTGGCCAAGGGCATTTTAGTATTTTTGTTTTATGTTTCCAAGGGCTTTCAAGCGTATGTATAAATACTCTTGTGATCTCATTAAGAGATCTAACTTCTTTTCTCTCAAAAACATAATAAGAACTTGAAGAAAGTTTGGATCTTTGATCCTTTTTGCATCATTTCTTGTGTGTTTAATAGATTATCTCTTTCTCTAATCATGTTTAGCCTTGAATCATCATTGATTTTGAGGTTTTCCATGGGTATTAGTGAGTAGATCTATCTAGGGTTCATGGGCTTGGGAGACTAAGGGTGATTAGGAGTAGATCCAAGGTGCTTAGTGTTAGATCTATCATCTCCTTGCATTGATTTGGTGTTCTTCTTGCTATATTTGGGTTGGCCTCTCAAACATAGAGCCATAGGCATTTCATGCCCGAAAGGTGTTCTATGAAATGCCTGAACCAACTCATCTATGCTTTTAGCTTGTTTTGCCTAAGAGATTAGTTGTCGAAAGAGCTAGGATTGATATTAGACTCATTCTCCATGCTTGCTTTGATCATTACAGCCAAAGAGATTTGGTGTACTTGGGTGATCATAGCAAAGGAGCATCCATCTAGAGATAGAGCTTGCTTAGTTTTGTTGTCTAGGCATAAGGAATTAGATTGATTGAAAAGTTAGCATCTTGGATTGAATCTTGATCACCCAAAGTCAATTCCCTTGTCCCAAGAACCCCCTTGCCTCATTGAGAAAGAAAGTTCAATCTTTTATTGCATTTTTAATATTGTCTTAGTTTCATAATCATCCTCTCATCTTGATTGCACTTATATTAAGCATGAACTTGCATTCCCTCTGCATTAGAATCTCTTAGAATTGGATTGAAATCTTGTATTCTACAACATTTGATTAGAACCTGAAAAGGCCTATCATCAAATTGGCGCCGTTGCCAACTTCTAAGTTGATTTTGACATTGGGATTTAGTTATTTGCTTGAGACTAAGTCATTTTTATTTTTATTGTATCTTGTGATATTGGTTCTTGCCTCTTCTATCTTTGACTTTCAGGTGTATGATCACAAGAAGCAGAGGGGCATCCAACTTGGTTCCTACTGTTGAAGAGATTGCTGCACTTGAGAGGGAGATAGCTAGACAAAGAAGAGAGGTAGAGCAACAGGCTCATCTTCAAAGGTTGGGGTTTGAGATGGAGAATCTGCCTCAAGATGGTAATGTTCAAGGGGACAATGGTCCAAGAGCTGACAATCCTAGACCACCACGCCAGCCACATCCCCAACCACGCCAAGCAAGAGCCATTGGAGCCTATGACCAACCTCACATTCATGGTCATAGGTTGGGAATCAGAGCACCAGCTGTGGAGAACAAAACCTTTGAGATCAAATCAGGGCTGCTGCATTTGATTGAGAACAACAAGTTCCATGGCCTTGCTGTGGAGGATCCCCTTGATCACTTGGACACATTTGATAGCTACTGTAGCTTGTCCAAGATTAATGGAGTCTCTGAAGATGCTTTCAAGCTGAGGTTGTTTCCATTCTCTTTGGGAGACAAGGCACATCTATGGGAGAAGGCTGTTCCAAGTGACTCTATCACTACTTGGAATGAGTGCAAGAGAGCATTCCTAGAGAAATTCTTCTCTACCTCAAGAACAGCCAAGATCAGAAATGAGATCTCTAGCTTTCAGCAGAAGAACCTTGAGAGCTTTAGTGAAGCATGGGAGAGGTTCAAGGGCTATTGGTCTCAATGCCCACATCATGGCTTCACCAAGGAGAGTTTGCTTAGTACCTTCTACAGAGGTGCTCTACCAGAGTTCAGGAGCAGATTGGACACAGCCAGCAATGGGTTCTTCTTGGGCAGAACTGAGCAGGATGCTGAGGAGCTGGTGGAAAACATGGCCAGGAGTGACTCAGTCTACAGTGAGGAGCATGATAGGGCCAACAGAGGCACTGATGAAGATGATCCGCACACAAGAAAGGCCCTGAAATCTCTCCAAGAAAAGTTGGACAAGCTTCTTGTAGAGAAGGCTAAGCAAGAACAGCTTAACTCCATTGGGAACCAGCAACAGCAACAGCCTGCTAGGACTACTGAAGTTCATGGTGTAGAAGGTCAAGAGGAGCTGTGCTTCATCAATTCTAATGGCACCTGGTATAGGAAAGAGCCCAACTTCCAATACCAAAACAACTACCAGCAAAGACCTTACTACAACAATCACCAAGGAGGTTACCAAGCAAACCAGCCTACTCAGCCCCAAGGAAGCTCTTCTCCAGCTCAGGCTCAAAGTTCAAATTTGGAGTCCATGTTCAAGCAACTCTTAGAAGCTCAAGAAAGAAATGCTAAGACCATTGGTGATGAGTTCAAGAACATCCATGCTAAGATTGATGGCACCTATTCTGACCTCAACAACAAGTACATGCAACTTGCCTCTCATCTCAAAGCTTTGGAGAGCCAAGTTGCATCCATGTCTTCATCATCCAAGAATCCAATGGGATCTCTACCAGGAAAACCAGAGAAGAACCCTAAGGAGACTTGCAATGTTATCATCTCCACTTCTTCAGGGATTGCATTGAGTGATCATAAGAATGATGTTGATGAGATTGAGAGGCTAGTGCTTGGAAATCAGATTGAACATGATAAGAGACTGGTTGTGGCCACAGCTGAAGCTAGAGTTGTGAAGAGAGCTGATAAGAAGGTTCAAGGAAGGATTGATGAGCCTAAGGTTGAGACACAAGTTGAGAAGAGTGCTAACCCCAAGCTGAAAGAAGTGAAGGAAGAAGACAATGAGGTTGAGCTATCACCATATGATAAGCTCCCTTTCCCTCAAAGGTTCCTCACCAAAGCTCAGAAAAAAGTGGTCTCCAAATTCAGAAAAGAACTCAGTGATATTGGAGTCAAGCTTCCAGAGATCAGCAATATGCATGCTGCTCATGTCCAAATGATGCTCTTAAAGGACATTCTCACCCACCAAGCTGAAGTGGCTGAACTTTTGGACCTCTCACTTCTGAAGATTGATCCACCAATCCCTCCCAAGTCCCTCCCTAAGCTTGAGTCTCAAGGGAAGTTCACATTGTCTTGCTCTCTTGGTAAACTAACTATGGATGATGCTCTTGTTGATAGTGGAGCTAGTGTGAATGTCATCTCCTTGGACATGGTGCAGAGTATTGGGATTGAAAGCATGGAAACAGATACTCCTCCTCTCACCTTTGGGGATTCCTCTTCTACAACCCCACTTGGCATAATCAAGGACTTTCCCTTGAAGATTGGATCCTGCACCATACCTATTGACCTCACTGTTTTGAAGATGGCATCTGCAGAAAGAGTCCCTTTGATCCTTGGCACTCCTTTCCTCACAACAGTTGGAGCTTGCATTGACTTTCCCAACAAGAAGGTCACTCTCATGCATGTCAACAAAGCTGTCTCCTATCCTCTCCAGCCTCCACTCGAATCAGACTATTGTGGGACAATCACTTGTGATGTACAAGCTGTTGAGAAGCCCCAAGATGAAGAGGTTGATGGTAAGAAAGAGGGTCTTGATGGAGAGTGTTCTAAGGAGTTGTGTGTTGAGCACTTGGAAAGTGCTAAAAGAGAGGGGATGGCTGGAGCCTTAAGGGCCACTCATGGAAAGAAGAAGATAGTGAAAGAGCCTCATCTTGATTTGCTCTCACACACTCTCACTCTCCATCCAAAGAAGCTCAAGGATGGAGCCATTGAGTACAAGATCAAGCATAAGGGCAGGTCCACACCATTCTCAAGTGCTAGAGCCATCACCACTCCTCAGCTCCAAGATGACTCTATCAAGCTTCAAGAGCTTCTCTCTCAGGTCCTCACCATCACACTTGAAGGTGGAAAGGATCCTCCTTCTCACTAGTCAAAGAGAAAAGGTAGTCAAGCTAAGTGACTCAAAACAAGCTCACTTGGGAGGAAGTCCCATGGTTATCCTTGTATATAGCTTTGCAATTTCTAATTTCCTTTTAAGTTTTTAATAAAAGTGGTCAAGATTTTCAGGTTTTTCCAAGTACTAGAGGAGAGAAGAAAGGTGGTCAGCCACCTAAGCCTTATGATCCATGTAGCAGCCTCCTCTAGTTGCATTGAACCAAGGCAGCTTCTAGTCATGACACAAGCACCATGCCCAAATCTCCTTGTGTGGTATTACTCCAACCCTTCTTGTATATACATTTGCTTTTATCTTGTTGGGGTATCTCCTTCTCTCTTACTCACACAGAGACTGTGTGATTTAAGTGTGGGGGAGGTACCGGATATTTGATCATGTTTGCTTTGTGATTTTTGAGTCTCATGCATTGCATTTTACAATCATAAGTGCATGGAAAATCTAAAAATTTTAAATTTTTGAATCATGTAGATTGCATCACTTGCATCCTTAAGATTGAGTCTAGAGCATATAGGTTGCATTCATTTGCATATGGAGCATTGCCTTGTAAAGAACACTCGTTTGCACTGAATTTGGCACCCTAGTTAAACATATCAAGTAGCTTAAGCATCTTTTGAAAAGCTTGCATGCTTTAAGCCTTGAAAACTCTTCTTGAAACTTGCTTGCTTGCTTGATATTGGCATTGTTCTTATGACCAGCTCCATCCTGAACTTAAACTTGAATGAACTTAATCTCTCTTGCATATGGGCATTTGCATACTTGATCATGGATCTCATACACATTTGGGTTATCTTTTTCCATTATACCACCCTTTGTTAACCTAAATGGCACTCCCTTACCCTTGAACCCTATCCATTCCTTGAAGCCTACATTGATTTGCTTGAGTGAGGCCTCTTTTGATAGCTTGTCATGTGCAAAATCTTGAGAGTATTGGGAGCGACATGGATTTGTTCTCATCTCTTGCTAGCATAGGGTCATCATTTGAGCTAGCTTCTAGGATGGTGAGTGAAGTGTTTGTTACCTAATTGTTTACATTTTGGGTTTGGGGATATGACAAAGTTGAGATTGATGAACAAAAAAGTTTTGATAAAGAAAAACCCTAGGGACCTAGAAATAAAAAAAAAATGAAAATGAAAAGCTCTTAGTTAAAGTCTTTGACCTTCCCCCTCATGCACATATATAAAAAAAAAAAAAAAAAAAAAAAAAAAAAAAAAAAAAAAAAGAAAGATTCAATAAGATAGTGTGGAAGGAAAGATTTAAGAGTTAGAGCTTAGAATGTGAATAGAGGTCCTTAGAGGTAGCATCATGAGAAAGAAAATGTTCATTGGGTGAGTGATGTTTGTATGTCTTCATTTTGGGTTATGGGATGAATTAAAAGGGGTGTAGAACTTGTAATCACTTAGGATTTGGGTAGAATGATGAGGATGGATCCATGTATGCATGAATTGCTCCTAGTCTTAGATAAATTTTGCATAATGATCAAGCTCCTTGATTTTTGAGTGATTGCCACCTTGAAATGATGCATTGAACCCTCCTTTTCATCCATATTAGACCATTTGATCACCAAGCCAAATGATTGAGATCATGTGCCCATTTGTGAGACTTCACCTTGTGTGTGTGTGTGAATCAATGTGAGGGCTGGTTAAGAGAACATGTTGGTTGATAGGCATTGCATCTTGTGTAGAGATATCAGAGTAATTGATAGGCCGTGTGAAGCTAGAGCATAATAAAAGAGTTTGCTCATGCTATTTGCTATGTTTCTTTAGGATGTCAGGTTGAGTGCTATGAGTGTTTCCTTTGGCTTTGTTCCCATCATTGCATCCACCCCCCTTGTGTTTGAAAAGTTTACTTGAGGACAAGCAAAGGTCTAGTGTGGGGGAGTTGATATCTTGCATATTTACCTGTTTTTAGCTATCATATCTTATGCATTTTTGCTCATTTAGATTAGGCATTAGGCATCTTTAGGCTCATTTCGCATTCATAAGTCCCTATTAGGTGTTGGAGCACACTTTGGAGACATTGAAGATGTTTGGGAGTTTTGTGATGAAAAAGAAGGGTTTAAAGATGAACATGGACAGAGGCCTTAGGAATATCTTCTGATGCTAATATTTGGTGTAGGCATGGAATTTTGAGTTAGCTTTCCAATGGAATTGATTTCAAGACATTTGGAGTAATATTGGAGAAGTTATGGTCAATTGAATGGAAGCACGTCAAGCCACCCGGGTGACCATACCCGAGCCAGACCATCAGGTCATGCTGGATGAGCTCAGTACGCGGCCCGTACCACCCGAGCACGAGGACCCGCACGGGATGGGAGCATAGACGACACGCGGGTGCACACACCCGGGGAGACTCACCCGCACGGGACGGACAAGGGATGGACTGACTGGACGCGACCAAGGACGCACCCGACCTTGCCTCACCCGCGTACGAACTGATGGACGAGCGGATCAGGACACCCGACCTAGCACACCCGTCCGTTCCTACCCGCGTACCAGCAGATACCCGAGCTTCCTCACCCGGCTGCTTCCACCCGCACGTCCTGACGCTGCTGGACGCCAAGACACACGCGGCCAGTACCACCCGGACGATGAAGCCGCGCATGAAGACACCCGGACAGGACTACCCGGCCAACAGCACCCGCACGTCCTGCTAGCTGCTGGACACGGACCACGCGGCCGAACACACCCGGCCTAGAGAGACCGCACGGCCTGGACGCCGGACGAGCAGCTCACACCCGGCCTGGACATACCCGGCCTGGACAGCACTAGCTGACCCGGGTGGCTCAGCTTCTTCCTTTCTCCTTGCTTCTCATTGGTCGAAAATCACTTGGCCAAGGGCATTTTAGTATTTTTGTTTTATGTTTCCAAGGGCTTTCAAGTCTATGTATAAATACTCTTGTGATCTCATTAAGAGATCTAACTTCTTTTCTCTCAAAAACATAATAAGAACTTGAAGAAAGTTTGGATCTTTGATCCTTTTTGCATCATTTCTTGTGTGTTTAATAGATTATCTCTTTCTCTAATCATGTTTAGCCTTGAATCATCATTGATTTTGAGGTTTGCCATGGGTATTAGTGAGTAGATCTATCTAGGGTTCATGGGCTTGGGAGACTAAGGGTGATTAGGAGTAGATCCAAGGTGCTTAGTGTTAGATCTATCATCTCCTTGCATTGATTTGGTGTTCTTCTTGTTATATTTGGGTTGGCCTCTCAAACATAGAGCCATAGGCATTTCATGCCCGAAAGGTGTTCTATGAAATGCCTGAACCAACTCATCTATGCTTTTAGCTTGTTTTGCCTAAGAGATTAGTTGTCGAAAGAGCTAGGATTGATATTAGACTCATTCTCCTTGCTTGCTTTGATCATTACAGCCAAAGAGATTTGGTGTACTTGGGTGATCATAGCAAAGGAGCATCCATCTAGAGATAGAGCTTGCTTAGTTTTGTTGTCTAGGCATAAGGAATTAGATTGATTGAAAAGTTAGCATCTTGGATTGAATCTTGATCACCCAAAGTCAATTCCCTTGTCCCAAGAACCCCCCTTGCCTCATTGAGAAAGAAAGTTCAATCTTTTATTGCATTTTTAATATTGTCTTAGTTTCATAATCACCCTCTCATCTTGATTGCACTTAGATTAAGCATGAACTTGCATTCCCTCTGCATTAGAATCTCTTAGAATTGGATTGACATCTTGTATTCTACAACATTTGCTTAGAACCTGAAAAGGCCTATCATCAATCGTCCTAGGGCTTCCAGCGCCTAGTGCCGCTCCTCTGCCCAAAGGTCGCAAGAGGAATGGTGCCGCGACCGAGACCGTCAAGAAGAGAAGATGTACCAAAGGTGCGGAAGGAGAGCCTTCGGGACCTTTAACGCAACATTGTGCCAAGGTTCGTTACGACACATATTTTCTTATGACGTAAGACACTTTGTTCTATGATTATCTTGACTCTTATCTCGCGTGCAGTTTGTGTCGCTGATTGACGAGATGATGAGCGACTGCGGCTCGGAGATAGAGCATCAGGCAAAGGGCTTAGCGGAATCGCGGGAGGCGTTCAAACGAGTCGAGGCCACGCTGAAATCTACTGAGGACGCTCACGCTGCTGAGACTTCGCAGCTGGAGGCTCGGGTTAGTGATCTCGAGCAGGATCTTGGAAAGTTTGCAAGTGCATTGTTTAAGATGAAGAAAGAGAAGAAAGCCAAGGCTTCCGAAATCCATCATCTCCAGCGTGAAATCCAGAGTCAAGAGGACCGAGGACTCGTGAGTTAGCGGGGACCGTTGTCCCGCGGGACGAGTTTTATGCCCGTTTGACGAGGATGGCTGTTATGTTTGATTCACTCATGACAGTCCGAAAGAAGGATCTGGCCCTGCTGGGCATTGAGGGAAATTTAAGCGAGATCCAGCTACTCAAGGGTGAAAAGGTTCCGACTCTGGACTCCGAAGAGGCCAGGCTGCTGTCTTGCAAGGAGGAGCTGATGGCTTCCATGGGAGACTTCGATTCGATCCTCTCTCTGCTAAAAATCGAGTTCACCCTTACGCCGTTTTTGGGAGAGCCCGAGGGGCGAGACCGTGCGGTCAAAGAAGGCAAGGATGATGCGGTCGAGAGAAGTGACGCTGAAGCGGCCGAGGAAGGCGATGCCGATATGGTCCCGAGTTCTGATGAGGTTGAGGATGAAGGTGGTGCTCCGAGGAGTTCCTAGGGTAACAATCCTTTCGGGGATTTTATTTGTCTTTTTGTTTTGGCCTGTTTATGAGGACGTAATTTGTATGTTCTGGGACTGGCTGTTGGTGGCTTTGAATCCCTGCCCTTTTTAGGGATTTTGTAAGATGCTTGGCTCAATCTATAAAACTTTTCGTTCATTATATATTGAGATAACTACTTTTTCAAAGTTAGAGGGCGAGGACGTGAGTTGTCGTCTCATTCGTTTCCCTCCAATGATCACCGTATCTATCGTTTGTTTAGTACGCGAGTTTTTACGTGGTTTTCTGTTTTATGCGGAAACTCGTGAAAACGTACAGACCTTAGTGAAGAGACAAGTTTTTTGATCTCGTATCAGGGTGCTGATACTATGTCTTTGAGATTTCAAGATCGAGCGTGGCTGTGTTTAGGGCAAGACCTAGGTTTAGTCTCGGACTAAGGCTATGCGATGACAAGTCGGCTTTCGTTTTGCCTGTTTGCGATTTCAACCTGACTCGTACCGATATAAAGTCCGCGAATTTTTATCGGCTTATATGACTAATCTTGGCACGAATCTAGCTACTTCCAAAGGCCGTTTGGAGGTGCTGACCAAAATTTCAGATTTCTTGTAAAGCGTGCTAAGGTATCCTTGTCGGATGTGAGAGAGTCTATCCTTTCGAGGTCGGCTAATGTCTGTTTAGAACGTTAGGGTTCGTTTGTTGTGATCAGCAACAACGAAAATATGCCATTTTAAAGGCATTTTACCGTTAGAGGTGTACTAGCTTCGTTTTGGAAAAGAGAACTTTAAGCGTGTAGCGACGTCTCGCAGTGCCGAAAGTTGATTTTTTCTTTTGTGCCGCATTTGTTCGCGGGTTTTTTCCGAAGGATGCCTCTTTTACGACCATTCGGGGGTTCGTTGAGTTCAGTGTGATAACTAATCGCTTTTGCTTAGGTGTTCTGGGCGAGTTCTAGATTGCCACTTTGGACGTTTAATGGATAGCGGGATTGGCGATCGTAAAGTCGCGTTTTTCCGTGAAAAGTTTCAAAAAGGTCGAGTTTTTGAAGGTTGCGGGAGTATGCGAGTATACGTACCCACCCCCCCCCCCTTTTAAGATGAGGGGATAGCTGAACTCGCTTGGGGAGCTGCCTACGTACCCCTTTTTTGGGGATCAAGCCATCTCGTAGTTCTTATTTCCCACGTTGCGATCAGTGGTAGTATTTCTTAAGGTGCAACACGTTCCAGGTTCTTTGGATCTTGACGTCTTGCATGTTCGCGATGTGGTATGATCCTGGTCGGACTATCTTTATGACCTTGTATGGTCCTTCCCAGTTTGCTCCCAGTTTTCCTGCGTTACGTTCGGCAGAGTTTTGGAAGACTTTGCGCAGAACCAGATCGCCTTCCTTGAACCTGCGGTGGCGAATGTTTGAGTTGTAGTATTTTGCGGAAGCGTGCTGGTAATTTTGGATTCGTATAAGCGCTTGGTTTCGTCGCTTGTTAACGAGATCAAGTTCATCTAGCAGCATCGCGTTGTTGAGACTTTCTCGTTCGAGGAGGAATCTTCTCCGCAATCCAGGAAATTCGATTTCCGCTAGGATCATGCATTCCGTCCCATAAACGATGGCAGAGGGGGTTTCTCCCGTATCTCGTCTTGGGGTTGTATGATGTGACCAGAGAACTCCATCGAGCTCCTCTGCCCATCGCCTCCTTTTAGCTTCTAAGCGCTTTTTTAACCCGTCGAGAACGGTTTTTTTAATGGTCTCTGCCTGAGCGTTACATTGTAGATATCTAGGAGCTGACTTGGTCAGTCGTATTTTCCACTTCTTGCAAAATGCTTCGAATTGGGTAGAGATGAACTGAGATCCGTTGTCTGTTACAATTTCATAAGGGACCCCGTGTCTAGTGATGATGTTTTTCCATATGAAGTTCTCGACTTGTACGTTTTTGATACTTGTGTAGGATTCTGCCTCTACCCACTTCGAGAAGAAATCCGTGAGGACCAAGAGGAAGCGTTCCTGCTTTGAGTTGGGCAATGACCAAGAGGACCATGGACCACCGCATAAAGGGATACGGAGACGAGATGGACGAGAGGACTTCTGCGTTGATGGATTGTTGGTGCATGCCTTTGGCATTTTTCGCATTTCCGCGCGAATTTCTCGCAGTCTTTGATCATAGTTGGCCAGTAATAACCGTGGTGTTTTATTTTGACGGCGAGTGATCTTCCACCGGAGTGGTTTCCGCACGATCCAGAGTGGACCTCCTCCATTACTTTTCTCGCTTTTTCTCCCTCGGCGCAGGTCATGAGTGGGCCGGAGAATCTCCATTTATAGATTTCTCCCTCTACCGTTATGTAACGTGCAGCTTGGGTTTTGATTTTGCGGGCCGCCCATTTTTCGGCGGAAAGTGTTCCGTCGACTATATAGGCTAGGATCGGCTCCTGCCATGGGCTGTGCCAGCCGTATTCCGACTGATCCACATTCTCTTCTGGTGGATCTTTGATTTCCACTGCATCTTCGATTTGTGCTCTAATCAAATTGGCGATCATTGGCGATCCGAGGCTTGGATGTTCAATGAACTCGACGGGAATACCCTTTTTAGTCCTGGATCCAAGCTTGACGCGAGTGCGGCCAAGGCATCAGCCTGGGTATTTTCCGAGCGAGGAATTCTAGTGAGGGCGAAGTGGTCGAAGTCGTGGGACAGATCCTGCACGATTTTTAGATACACGTCTATTCTTTCGTCCCTCGCCTCATATTCCCCGCTATATTGATTTGCGACTAGCTGAGAATCGCAGTAAGCGTGGATGTTTTGAATCTTCAGTCCATGGGCTAGTCGCAATCCTGTAATGAGTGCTTCATATTCAGCCTCGTTGTTTGATGCATGGAATTCTAGCTGAAACGACTGATCCAAGATCTCTCTCGTAGGCGACGTGAGCCGAATTCCGATTCTGGATCCTTGTTTGGACGATGATCCATCGACGTGAAGAACCCAAGTCGAATCTGGTTCAGTGTTTGTCATATCCCCCGTGGGCAGCTCTACCAAGAAATCCGCGAGCACCTGAGATTTTGCGCAGGTTCTTGGGCGGTACTCGACATCGTACTCGCTTAATTCAATTGCCCATTTCGCGAGCCGTCATGACTGACTCGGACTGTGCAGAATCGTGCGCAGGGAAAAGGTGGTGAGGATCACTATGGTATGAGACTGGAAATATGACCTGAGCTTTCCCGCCGATGTTACAACGGCGAGTGCTAGTTTTTCCATCAGGGAGTACCGTGTCTCAGCGTCCAGCAACGTTTTACTAATGTAAAAGATCGGTTTTTGTTCACCGTGTTCTTCTCTGATCAAAACGCCGCTTACTGCTGTCGCGGAGACCGCGATGTACAGGAATAGAGGTTCTACCTCTACCGGTTTTGCAAGAACAGGAGGAGTGGCAAGGTAACACTTCAGCTGTTGGAAAGCCTTTTCGCATTCTTCTGACCACTCGAACTTCTTGTTCCCTTTCAACGTGTTGTAGAAAGGCAGGCACTTGTCTGTCGAGCGTGAGATGAAACGGTTCAAAGCTGCGACTCTTCCGGTTAGCCTTTGGACTTCCCGTTTTGTCTTTGGTGAGACCATTTGTATCAATGCGTTTATCTGTTTGGGGTTTGCCTCAATCCCGCGACATGTGACTAGATATCCGAGAAACTCTCCCGATGTTACCGCAGATTTACATTTTGCTGGGTTTAGTTTCATGTTATGTAGGTTCAACCTAGTACTCTTCCAAGTGGGATACGTGATCGTGTTCGTAAAGGGATTTTACGAGCATGTCATCGATGTATACTTCCATGGTCTTTCCGAGCTGTAGAGAACATTCAATTGACGAGTCGTTGGTAAGTAGCGCCTGAATTCTTGAGACCGAAAGGCATTACTTTGTAGCAATACGTTCCGCGGTCAGTGATAAATGAGAACTTCTCGCGATCGTCGGGATTCATCATGATTTGATTGTAGCCAGAGAAGACGTCCATAAATGATAAGAGTTTGTTCCCTGCTGTTGGTTCGACCACTCTGTCAATGTGCGGAAGGGGAAAGCAATCTTTTGGACAGGCCTTGTTGAGATCGGTGAAGTCCGACGCATACTCGCCATTTGCCGTTCTTCTTTTTGACCACGACAGGATTGGCGAGCCAATCCGGGTATCTGACTTCTGTTATCGACCCTACTTTGAGAAGTTTTCTGACTTCTTCATTTACCGCGGTGACACGCTCTGGTCCTAGTTTCCATCTTTTTTATTTGACGGGTTTGTAGGTCGGGTCAATGTTGAGCTCATGACATGTTATGCCGATGTCGATCCCTGGAATATCCTCCGCGGCCCAAGCGAACGTATTGAGGTTCTTTTTAAGATAGGCTATGAGCTCTGTTCTCAAAGGTTCGCGGAGGTTGGATCCGATCTCGACGCATCGTTCTGGACAGGATTCGTCGAGGCAGACCGATATTACTGGTTCACAAGTTGGTTCGCGCTTCCCTTCAAGAGCTTCGACCCTCTGTTATTTCCAGAAGACTTTTGAGTCTTGTTCTAGGGCACCCTCGTCGAGAGTTAGCTTTCTTTTCTTATCGTGGTGGGCTTTGATCGCAAAGTTCTTTCTTTTTAACTCAGCGGCGAAACATACTTGTGACATCCTGCGATTTCCTTTTATTGTTCCGACTCCATGAGGAGTTGGGAACTTAAGGCACAGGTGGAATGTCCAGGGGATCGCTTGCATGGAATTCAGCAACGGAGTCCCAATGATTCCATTGTACGATGTTGGGCGGTCGACGACTAAGAATTCCACGATCTTAATTACGCACCCGGCTTTAACAATGAGGTCGATTGAGCTGAGGGTCATAGTAGCATCTTCCGAGAGTCCGAAAATCAGACTGGGACCTTCCGTGACGGCGCACAGGTCGATCTCCATTCTCTCGAGGGTTCTTTTGAAGATAATTTTGGCCGAGCATCCGGTGTCAACCAATACTCTTGCTACGTTGATGTCCTGGTTTGTCAGCTCGATGACAAGGAGATCGTTGTGAGGTTTGGCCTGATCGGCCGTTGCTCGATCCTTGAAAGAGACGACATCATGAGCTGCTGGAGCGGACATCCTATATCCTTTATCGTTCAGTGATTTTCGAGTTAGAGAATTCGACCCCTCCCCCCGGTTCTAGCGTCAAACTGTGGGAACCGAAATTCACACCGTCGATTTTAATGAATAAAAACGGAGGAAAACCAAGTAAACCTGATTTTCCCTGAAGGTCCGAATTCTCCGCGTAATCACTTTAGAACGTAAAAAGATAGACAGGAAGATAAAAATGAATGGTCGTTTTTATTAATGGAATAGTACGAATACAGGATTTCTCCGAGAGGAGTAGAGATTTGCTAATAAGATAAAAGAAGAACATAAAGGCGGCAAAACGTCCTAAGTCTTACCTTGCTAGTCTAACCACCTAAGTTCTAAGTTCTCTAAGCTAGCAGGAGTTCTCTATGTCTAAATTCTCGAATCCTTTTTTCTTCTACTCCAGCACTCCTTATATAGTTGCTTTATGTCGGCGGCCCCTTTACCCTTTGTGGGAACCGAAATTCGCACTGTCGAGTTTTCGTTTGATTTGGAGGAAAGCCAAGTAAACTTAATCTTCCCAGAAGGTCCCGGATATTTGCTGGGCCACACACGATACAATCAATGCGAATTTAAGTTGTAAAATAAAAATCGTAAAAATAAAGCGAAAGAGATCTTATTTCCGAATTCGCGTTTGAGCTTGAACAACAGGTAAAGAAATCGGCTACAAGAGCTGTCGAAAAGTCTGCTAGTCCGGCCGCCTAAATCTAACCTAGTTGAGTCGCAGCTCGCTAGTGAAAACAGAAAAGAAATGCTGAATTTGCTCTAATTGCTAAATTGCTCTGGAAATTTTGTGATGATTTGCTCCTCACCCAAAGCTCTCCTCATATACTCCTCTTAAGACGGTCTATCTTCCTTCGGGCTGAATCGGGCTTGTGGGAACCGAAATTCGCACCGTCAATTTCTGATAAAGATTTATGGAGGAAAACCGAGTTAACCCGATATTCCTTGAAGGTCCCGGATATCTGCTGGGCCGCACACGAAACAATTAATAAAAATAGAAGTTGCGAAAATAGAAATCGTAAAAGTTGAGCGAAAGAGGTCTTATTTCTGAATTCTCGTTTGAGCGTGTACAACAAGAAAAGAAATCGGCCGTAAGGGCTGTCGAGGAGTCCGCTAGTCTGGTTGCCTAAGTCTATCCTAGTTGAGTCGCAGCTCGCTAGTGAAAACAGAAAAGAATGCTAAATCGCTCTAAGTGCTAAGTGCTTGAAAGTTTGTGATCTGGTTTGCTTCTTGCTCAAAGCTCTCCTTATATACTCCTCCTATAACGGTCTATCTTCTCGCGGGCTGAGTCGGGCTTTTTCCATTTTCGTCCATCTTCGTGTTTATCGGGAAACTTGACATTTATCTTCGGAAATCTTAACATTTATCTTCTGGAAACTTGATATTTATCTTCTGGAAATTTGACATTTATCTCTTATGTGAGGATAAAGATAAACCGTCATAGTTATCATTCCTTTTCGGAAAATCGTACGTGGGCCGTTTTGGCCACGTTGGGCCGTTTAGGCGTTTTTACGGTTTTTCGAAAGGACAGTCTTTGAAGGTTTCGGTGTTTCCGAAGGAACCTCAATTCCTTGTTTAGTCGAGAAAGTGGCGTTCTAGAGTAACCGTGATCATACCAAACTTGCGTAGATTGATCCGAACAAGCTAAGATGGGATCGAACCGGGCACGATAGGACCGAGACCGGGACGAGGGCCGCGGACCGACGCCAGGCCGACCCGCGCGACGGGTGCCGCCGGCGCCAGGCCGGGGGTGCCGCCGGCGCCAGGGGCCTGCCCCGCGTGATGGGTGCCGCCGGCGCCAGGCCGGGTGCCGCCGGCGCCAGGCCGGGCCGCGTCCCGCGTGCCACCGGCGCCAGGCCGCGTCCCGCGTGCCGCCGGCGCCAGGCCGGGGTGCCGCCGTGTCGCCAGGCACAGCCCGCGTCCGCGTCGCCGCCGGCTGCCAGGCCCGGGGTGCCGCCGGGCGCCAGGGCCAGCGATCACTCGCGTCCGCGTTGCCGCCGGCTGCCAAGCGCCAGCCCGTGCGTGCCGCCGGCGCCAGGCCAGCCCGCTGTCCCGCGAGCCGCCTCCAGGCGCC